>VDFB02175511.1:0-12956 GCA_007258455.2 Sequoia sempervirens
TAAACAAAATAAATAAGCATAAAACCAAAAAATTCAAAAGTGACATAAAGGAAATTGGTTTATTATTCTACATGATATTTTTAGATATCATAGAGCTATTATTGACCTCAAAAAAAGCATAAGATATGTATTCGATTTATTAACTATATGACTAAGACACTAATTAGGTAGGTTACTCTTAATCAATTTAGTTTTGAGAAAATATCTTCTTTGTTTGAATATATATAAGAGTATAAATAGTAGAATATTATATTCTTATTATTTCAAATTTTGGATTAATTATCAAGTATATAAACTATAATAATATGTATATGCTATATTTTGTAGAAAATCTTGGTAAATCTTGGAAAATAATGGAAAAATTTATGAATTACCATGGTGAATCCTTCCATTTAAATTAAATAAAGATTCTAATATTTAGTTACCACCATTAATCTAAAATATCATCTAATGGGTCTCATTGTATTTCGTGAGGTAAAACATACCTACAATGTGTAATTCTCATGGGATCAAAATTTACTTTTAGATCATAGATCTCACCATAGGTACATGAAATACAATGAAGGTCATAAGATTATATTTTCAATGGTAACAACTAAAAATGACAAATATGACTATAAATTAAATAATAATTATTTTATATTATTGAAAATTATTAACTACTCTTTGTTGGTGTTGAGGGCAGTTATTCACTTGTTGTTTAGAAATTCCAAACCTTACACTGTGCCATCTTTTGACTCCCCAAAGTGTAAGAAGATCATTGCATCGCAGCTATAAGGCTTTTAAGTGAAACAAATCCGCAATGGCTTATTTCCTCGCAATATGCATATGATTGGCCAGGGTCCTCGCTGAGTTGGAAAGTAGTCATTTGATCTAGGAAAGGAGAAGGGGGTTGAGAAGCATTTACGTTTGCAAGGTCAGTTGAAAGTCCATGAAATTAAGGCATTTTTATGACAGGATTTAAGCATTGACAAAGAAGATGAGTTTGTTGCATAAGGTAGAAAATGTTAGACAAAATGTCAAAACTAATTTCAGAGAGGATTTTCAAATAAAATGCTAGTTAAAAAATATTGAGTTAAATGCATTATTTTAAATACTAGTATGTGGGTAAAATGTTTGGGGGTAAAATTTTTTCACTTGTAAGTGAAATGTGATTGGTAAAAGTATTTTTACAGCAGGTAAAAGGTTTGCATTAAGGATAAGGGTGAAAAGGGCATATTCTAGATGCCAATTTGTTACAAATTTGAGGGTTCAACTAGTCTCAAGTGTCAAATGTGTCTTCAATATGGATATATCCCTCTTTAAAATTTAATCTCTTTGTCATTTAAAAGGGTTATGACTTTTGAAACTCTAAAGAAGAGGCATAGGAATAGGAATTTCTCTAATTTGAGATAGGAAATAGTGTCTGAAATTGTTCAATTTCCTATAACTACATTGTGTACTTTGATTGTAACTTAAATGAAACTTTTATATGAATACATGTTGCAATTTATATTGTCTCCAATTTGTAATGAGATATTTCTTTTAGTAATACAATCAAGGATTGTAAAGCTTTCCATGCACATTTGTTGCATCTAGATTATTTTCATGGTTATTTTTTGTTCAATGAACAATATAATTTCTTTCAATGAAAATAATGAGAATATTGTCATGATCTAGTTGTGAATATTATATAATATTTATATTTTATACAACATAAAATTATTTATTTATTTTTTAATTTAAAAATTAAATCACATTAGTAGAATTGAAACATCCTTTACTCTAAAAAATATGATGCTAATTACTTTTTAAAATAATAAGCTTACTCCAAATATTTTAAAATGTATATTTTTTCAAAGAATCAACATCCTTTACATTATTTAAATATTTTATAATATTTACTTGTAGTTTGTGAATTTCACATTACAAAGTTACAATACTCTTATAATATATTTTGTATAAATAAATAGTTTTATAATGTCAAGTTAAGTTTGGTATTACAATTTAAAGAGGTTGATTTTATAATATTTATTTAAACAATTTGATAATTTAATATTAAAGTTTTCAAATATAATTAATAAACATATGAATTATTTGAATCAATAATTCTTTTAATATAAATAAATAAATTTATTATAAATATAAATAAAAAATCAAGATAACAATATTTCTCATCACAAAATTAATTTAATATATTAGATGTTAATTTAATATAATATATAATCTAATATATATTTAAGTATTAAAAAATAATATATCACATTATTAAAAATTATAATATAATATTATAAAATTATTATCTAATATATTAAATTATATATGTTATATATGTTTCATATTATATAGAATATATATTATAATATAATGTTAAATTAATATATTACATAATAATTTAACATATTAATATAATATATAATATATTAAAAATAATTTTATAATATAATATACTAATAATATATTAAATTATGTATTAAATGTTGTATATTATATAGTATATATTTTTAATTTTTTCATATACTATATAATAATTTATTAATTATATTTTAAGAAATAAAAGTAAATAAATATTTAGAATGCATAAAAATAATTAATTGTCAAATGAAAAATACTTCTATTAAATCCCTTGACTAATAGTTTAACTTTGTGGTGGAAAAATATTTTGTGGTAAAAAGTGCCTTAAAAAATTGGAATATTTTATTGTTATAATGTTTGAGCCAATTACATTAAAATTAATTTTTGATATTTGTTTTGTTAAGTATTTTGCATATTTACTTTACAGTTATTCAAATATTTGTCAACTAGAAAATAAAAATGAATTCTCATTTGTTTAAATCAAAGTTAAAAATAACTAGTTAACCAAAATGTGTGCCTATAGTTATTAATATTTATAGAATAATCTACCTATTATAGAAAAACTTTAATAAACAATTAAATAATTATTTTTATTATGGTCATTGTGGCAGAAAATTCTGTTAAATGGAAGTAATGGAAGCGCATTAATCGCTTATATCAGGTGAAATTTGTCTACCAATTAGATTGAAGATAATTGAATTTTGAAATTTGTTTTGTTATATAATTGGCATGTATACATTGATAATAGATAAAAAAATTCAAATAGAAAACATGTTTGAGCTCTCATTGGTTAAAAAGAGAATTATTAATAACTAGTTAAGATTTGGGTGTGCCTATGGTCCAGCGGGAACTAACAAATATCTTGTAATAAAAATATTTGATTGGAAAAGCATAATAAAATGGAAGGTTTATATAAATTTTCTAATTTGGCTATTTTGTTAAGATACACATTCTTTTAGTAAATCTATACTTCTCTAATAAATGAATAAATAGATATTTATGAATATCTTTTTAATAAAAGTGTTTGATTGGAAAAGCAAAATAAAATGGAAGGTTTATATAAATTTCTAATTTGGCTATTGTGTTAAGATACACATTCTTTTAGTAAATCTATTGTAATAAATGAATAAATAGATATTTATGAATATCTTTTAATAAAAGTGTTTGATTGGAAAAGCAAAACAAAACAGAAGGTTTATATAAATTTCTAATTTGGCTATTGTGTTAAGATACACATTCTTTTAATAAATCTATACTTCTTTAATAAATGAATAAATAGATATTTACAAATATCTTTTAATAAAAGTGTTTGATTGGAAAAGCAAAATAAAATGGAAGGTTTATATAAATTTCTAAGTTGACTACTATATTGCTACATGAGGATACAATGATACTCCAATTATTATCTCGATTATAGGGTTGTGTAAATGCTAACTTACACTTGTATGGAGGTTAAGATTATGATTATATATATAAGGATATTAGTATCTATCAAATATAAATATTTGAAGTAATAATTAAAGTGAGGTTTCTATATTTTATTTCATCCATTCTTATACATATACCGTGATGATAGATTTAATAATCTATCAATATAGATAAAAGTAAGAGATATGAAAATTTAGAACTAATCCATTATATATATTTGTAGGAAAATAGATAAATAAATATCTTTGCATAAAGATTTAAATTAGGTGCTTTATTTTATTATTAATTAAAAAAAAATTGTTAGGTTTTCTTCTAGCAAATTATAGGCATATGTGAGAGATGAATGGAAGATGAAATTCAAGACTAAGGAAGGTTTGTATGAATGGTTGTTCATGCCATTTGGGCTGCAAAATAATGAACCTAGTACATTTATGAGGTTAATGAATGAGGTGTTGAAACAATTATTGGGAAAATTTGTAATTGTTTATCTAGATGATTTTTAAATTTTTAGTAAGACTTTAGAAGAGCATTTGAAGCATTTTAGACTTATTTTTGAGAAGCTTAGAGATGAGAAGTTGTTGATTAACCTCAAAAAGTGTAGCTTTGTGAAGAGGGAATTGGTATATTTGGACTTTGTTGTATCAGGGGAAGGCATCAAGATGGACCCAGAAAAGGTGAAAGCTATTCTAGAATGGCCAACACCAAGGAGTGTAATGGAGGTGAGATCATTTCATGGATGAGAATTTTTTTATAGAAATTTCATCAAAGGTTTTAGTAGCATATGTGCACCACTAACTGAAACCATGAGGGGTGATAAGAAGGAATTTAAGTGGACTACAAGGGCAGCAAAGAGTTTTTATTTTTTGAAGACTAAAGTGACCAAGCAACTTGTTTTAGCACTTCCAAATTTTAGCAAGGTATTCTAGGTGGATTGTGATGCAATTGGAAATGCTATTGGGGTTGTTTTGAGCCAAGAAGGTAAACCTATTTCTTACTTTAGTGAAAATTTGAATGATGCTAAGAAAAAGTATTCAGTTTATGATCAAGAGTTTTATGAAATGATTCAAGCACTTAAAAAATGGAGGCACTATCTTTTTCCCAAAGATTTTTTTTTGTTTACTGACCATCAAGCACTCCAATACTTGAGTACTCAAGGGAAGTTGAGTCAAAGGCACATGAAATGGGTTGATTTTTTACAAAGCTATACATTTTTTTTGAAACAAAGGAGTGAGAAGTCTAATAGAGTTGTAGATGCCTTGAGTAGAAGGCGAGGTTTGTTGATTGAAATGCAGGTTGAAGTTGTGGGTTTTGATGAGATCAAAGAGTTGTATGAAGGATATTTAGATTTTGAAGAAGCATGAAAGGCTTGCAAGGAGCCTATTGCAGCAAATAGAACCAAATGGTTGGATTATTTGATCTAGGATGGTATGTTGTTTAAAGGTAACCAATTGTGTATTCCTAGAAGCTCAATGAGATTGAATTTAATCAAGGAGAAACATAGTGGAGGTCTCGCAGGGCACTTTGATTTTGATAAGACCATTGAACTTGTTGGAGAGAGGTATTACTAGCCTCAATTGCAGCAAGATGTAATAAAATATGTGTAAGGTTGTGGGGTGTGTCAAGTGGAAAAAGGAGTTAGTCAAAACATTGGTTTATATCAACCATTACCTATACTTGAGAGGCCATGGGAGGAGATTAGCATGGATTTTGTTCTTGGTTTTCCAAGGAAACAAAGAGGGAATGATTCTATATTTGTGGTGGTAGATAGGTTTTCCAAAATGGCTCACTTTATGCCATGTAAAAAGACTAATGATGATGTTCATATTGCAGATTTGTTTTTCAGGGAGATTGTGAGACTTCAATGGTTTACTGAAGAGCATTGTTTCTAATAGAGATACAAAGTTTGTTGGCTACTTTTGGAAGAAATTTTAGAAGAAGCTTAGGACTGATTTGAATTTTTGTTCAGCCTACCATCCACAAATCGATGGCCGAACAAAAGTTGTGAATAAGAGCTTGGGGAATTTGTTGAGATGTCTAGTTGGAGATAAGCCAAAAGGGTGGGATTTAATTCTACCCCAAGCTAAATTTTCCTATAACAACTCAGTGAATAGAAGCACGGGTAAGTCCCCATTCAAAATATTCTATGGTAGTAGTCCAAGAGTTGTTTCAAATCTGAAAAATATTGATAAAGTTGAAAAGAAAAGTGTAGATGCAGAGGATTTTAAAGATCACATGGAGACACTACATGAAGAGGTAAAAGAGCACATTCATAAAATGAATTTTCAATACAAAACTAATGTTGATTTGAAGAGAAGATACAAAGAGTTCCAAGTTGGTGATGAGGTGATGGTGCATTTGAGAAAATAGAGGTTTATAGTGGGCACCTACATCAAGTTGAAAATGAATGTACCAACCTCGGTGTTCAGCTCATTAAACTTTCAATGTTTTCACTTCAAGTGAATAAACCATGATGCCAAAACATAGCAATACATTTTTTTCCTTTCATAATGTAAATTACATGCACATTTGAAATAAACACTTTTCCAAACTTCCATTGCATTTCATTTTAGTTTCACAAATCTTTCAATAACTTAGATTTCATATTGAATAAACTCAAGTTTACCATTCAAGATTACAATCTTCCAAATAAATGGGTACATGATACATACATAGCTCTTCTAAGCTTTATCTGGCAATAGATATATACAAACTAGTCTTGATGTCACTACATTGGTGCATACAAACCAGTTGTCCCCAATACTTTCACAAACATCTGCAAACCTCAGCCACCAAATAATGAGGAGAAGCATCACTCAAGAAATTTTCTGCCAACCACGGAATCAAATGGGGTCCCTTGCACATCTGTCACATAAAACAAGATGGATGTACCCTTCGATGAAGAGATTGGTTGGTAAAACCCCAAAACAATAGCCTATCTCAGCTTAGTGTTGTGTCCTACAAACTAGAACCTAATCATACAATCATTATCCCTACGAGTATGAAAATATTGAACTAGAATGCATGAGAGGAACACAGTGAACTGACAGTGTAACCAGTGGAAATTTACACTACTTTGGCCAAAGTATTCTCACCTAGTACTTCGAGTCGTGTACTATGCATAGGTAATTTCCTTCCATAGGTAATCATTAACCTCTAAGGGTGATCCCATAATAGTGAAAGTTTACAATTTTGGCCAAACTGAACCTTTGAAATTATTATTTTTAACTAAATCTTCACATTTGGGCACCTATAGCGGCTAAAGCTTGAGGAATTTGTGAAAATGTGAGATTCTGACTAGAGTCTCATCAAATTTTGTCTGTAGATACAAAATATTTTTTCAAAATTTTTTGGAATCAAATTGCACTTCTTTTTTCATCTCCCCACGAAATTAATTTTTTTGAGAAAACAACATTTTTTAAAAGTGGCCTGCTTCCCTTATAAACGCTTCTTTTCTTTCCATAGAAGGATAAAATTCTAATTTCTCCTAATTTAGATTGCAACTCTGATATCTATGGTGCTTCCACTTGGATTTAGATAGTTTTTTATTTAATAATATTTTTTCTATTAATCAAGTTTCAAAGTCAAACAAATTACAATTGAACCATTATAGGCCATTATAACCGTAACTTTTTTTTTGTATATGTCAATTTTTTTTTTTATTTTTTTTGTTGGATCAAAGGATTTCAATATCTGGGTGCACTCCTGTTTTTCATTTTTTTGTCATCTTCTAGGCACTTTCCATGTGCAGAACAAAGAAATTCATTTTCGATGAAAAACCTATGTTTAATAAAACTTAAAAAACAAATATATAACAAAACCAAAACATATTAAAATTATATTCATTGGATAGCTTGTTCTGAGGAATACCATAATCATTTGAAATAAATTTTAAATGAATTCATTTGATCCCCCAAAATCTAAATCAAAAGTGATTTTTTATCAGCATTTTGATAGGTGTAAAGGAAATGCATTTATAGGTATGGTTTAAAACTAGCGAGGTTCTATCCAAGGGGGTTTGATCTAAGGTGATTTGATCAAACTCTCTTCAATTGGAATCCTTAAAATGGAACTTTTAAGGCTTAAATCATTATATTTTCTAAAATATATGATTTCATCTAAATGGATTCCTCTAAATTATAAACCACTATTATGACAGCACCTAAAATAACCTATCCCCTTTTTTTTTCTGAAACACAATGGTATCTCTACCATTAAAGCATAAGCATAAGCTAACCCTTTGAATGGATATCCTAGTCCTAGGTATAACATATGAGCTTTTCTAGTCTACAAATTGTCTTTGCATAAAAAATCTATTCTCTTCAATAGAAAACCTATTACCAAGTATAAATTTATAATCTAAAATATAGCTACATAATGAAATATTACGAGCCAAATTTTTACTTTTCCAAGTGCCCAGTGCAAACTGATGCACCCGTTAAGGTTAGCATCTAAGCAAAAAGCGTGCTGAAACAGCTCTAGCCATAATGTACGGGGATCGTGTGGGCAGGTGAGCATTGATAGGAGGATCTAAATCAAAAATGCTTGTGCAGAAACTCTAATAACCAAGAATATGGTCGATGATGGCAAGCATATATAGTGGAAGGATCACAGATCTAATGTACTGAAAGCACACTCGACACCAAGTATGTGCTACTCACTCCAATATGGAAATGAGGCGACCATATGGCGGAGATAACAAAAATTACAATGCTTGAAAGAAATAACTATAATGCTGAAAGTACTCGACACCTAGAATGTGCTTTCTAACCCAGAGTGGGTAAGGAGCTACCATAGGGCGGAGATAAAGAAATACAATTGCAATTACAAAATGTAAATATGAGCATTACAAAACATGATTAAGCAAGATGAAAGAACTGCTGTCAGTACTACTGTCAGCTTACAAAATGATAGAGAATTCGCTTGCCAAGAGCATAGGAATTTGAAAGATTAGCATTACATCATATAAGAACTCTCTGTGGCTTGATTAGAGATACCAGTTCAATAAATCTCTCAATGATCAAATAATAATTCTGTTTTTCCACAAATCTGCACTTTTAAATTAAAAACCAGCAACCTAGGAATTCACGCATATGCTCATATCTCTCTCATTTCTCACCCAAATGATCTCAAATCTAATGCAATAGACCCTCAAAATGATGGCGCCTAACTTAGTAATAAGAAATGGCATCTAAAAATGGTTATTAATTAATGACACGGATCCCGAGGCACTCCAGAAAGTGCGCCCTACAAGGAATGACGGATTTTCTTTATAAAATCATACGCTTCATATTAAAATCTGCAAATATTCATGAAGGGTCGCTTCCAATAAAGAAAACCAATAACAACATCATCAGAATCACCATTAACAACATCACCTTGGTAATGATCATAAGCCGGTCCAAGGACACCACTAGTGTTTTCTTCATCTTGTTCTTCTTCAACGAACTCATCCCACACAACCGTCATACCAACAGTTTTTGTGAAGCCCTTAGCCTCAAGACCCTCATTGGATGTATTTTCATTAGAACTCAAGACTGCTGATATGTTCTTTTCACTGAACTGTTCTTCATCACTTCCTATCACATGCAAATCTAAGGAAGTATTTTGGGGTTCTTCCACACACTTTTCAACTGTCAGAGTTTCTTCATCAAGCTCCCGATTAATATGAGGTGCCATGTGCACCTTGCTATCCCGGCTTTCAGACCTAGCATAAATCTTTCTGATTCCCCACCTTATGTCAGGATCCTTCATTAGCGTAAACAGTTCATGCATTAACTCAAGTAGAGGCTTCTCTGTAGTCATCTCACTCTGTATGAAGCGTCTGGTATCTCTGTCACTCATCTGTCAAGTGAACTCTGTTGGGCACAGGATGGCAGGATCTTGGCTCTCATACCACTGAAATATTCCGAGCCAAATTTTTTTACTTTTTCAAATTGCAGATTACAAACCAATGCACCCGTTAAGGTTAGCAGCTAAACCAAAACGTGCTGAAGCAACTCTAACCAGAATGTACACCAGGATCCCGATGTGGGCAAGGTGTGAGCATTGGTCAGAAGATCTAAATCAAAATGCTTATGCAAGAACTCTAACCAAGAATGGCGCCGATGATGGCGAGCATATGGTCAGAGGATCCCTGAATCTAATGTACTGAAAGCACACTCGACACCAAGTATGTGCTACTCACTCCAATACGGAAATGAGGCGACCATATGGCGGAGATAACAGAAATTACAATGCTTGAAAGAAATAACTATAATGCTGAAGTACTCGACACCCAGAATGTGCTTTCTAACCCAGAGTGGGTAAGGAGCTACCATAGGGCGGAGATAAAGAAATACAATTGCAATTACAAAATGTAAATATGAGCATTACAAAACATGATTAAGCAAGATGAAAGAACTGCTGTTAGTACTACTGTCAGCTTACAAAATGATAGAGAATTCGCTTGCCAAGAGCATAGGAATTTGAAAGATTAGCATTACATCATATAAGAACTCTCTGTGGCTTGATTAGAGATGCCAGTTCAATAAATCTCTCAATGATCAAATAATAATTCTATTTTTCCACAAATCTGCACTTTTAAATTAAAAACCAGCAACCTAGGAATTCACTCATATGCTCATATCTCTCTCATTTCTCACCCAAATGATATCAAATCTAATGCAATAGACCCTCAAAATGATGGCGCCTAACTTAGTAATAAGAAATGGCATCTAAAAATGGTTATTAATTAATGACACGGATCCCGAGGCACTCTAGAAAGTGCGCCCTACAAGGAATGACGGATTTGCTTTATAAAATCATACGCTTCATATTAAAATCTGCAAATATTCATGAAGGGTCGCTTCCAATAGAGAAAACCAATGAGACAATACCCAGAACGACTCTTTGTGTATTTTATGACTTATGATTAAAAACATCAATCTGCTACAATGAATGTGCAACTCCAGAAAACCACTAATATGCATAAAACTGATTTACATATCCTCACAAAGACTAAAAATGCAGAAATCTCAAAATAAAACATTCAAACTACACTATCTCACCACTAGTCGCTATCTTTCAAGCGAGAAGCAATGCCCAAGCTAGGAGGCCTTCATTCCTCGAAGCAATCCCAAAGCCAATCCGGCAGCATAACATTCCTGTAGATAAAAGATGCTGAAATGAGAACCAAAGGCTTCCTTTTATAATTTGCCGTTGACCTTCTCGAAACCCTAATCTTCTTTTTAGAGTCAAACCCTAATTCTTCAAAAGATGGCGTCCCTTTCTTCAAAGTTGTAATTTTGACTTTTAATTATAATTTTATTCCTTCCTTGAAGTTGGCGTCCAACTTATGCTTGGAATAAATCTTTAAATAAAGATATAATTAATTCTTTAAATGAGGCGCCCACTATAAAGAACATCTTTTAAAACAACTTAAAGTGAAGTTGCTAGGCCAAGGGGGTCAATGTTAAAATATAACATTAAACATGACTTAATTAAAAATAATCCAACTTATCTCTCCAGTTATGCCCCAAAGCCCAAAATTGAGTAAGCTAGCTGAGTCGACTGAAGAGGAAGGTCAACTGTGCCGAGACCAATATGACCACTGCCAGAAATAGAATTTACTAAAAATAGTAAATTCCAAAAATTGCTCAGAATGCCAAGAGAAACATATCACTGCGAAGCTCTCTGAAAACCCAGAAAGAATCCGCCATTGAATCAACCAACCTCAAGCAAGAACATCCTTCGAAACAAGAAACCCTAATTTTACCTTTTCGGTAGCCTCTGGTCTTGAATGACCAACAGTCCTTTGAAAGGTGCAATGCTAAAATGGGGACATTACGGGAAAACTTCATCTAATCTACCGTTAAATATTCATAATGCTAAATCATTCAGTAATACTTCACGTTAATAAGTGATTCTCATTAAGAGTATAGTTCCTTCTATGAATGACCTCAATCAAAGAATAATCATAATAATAAATGTTTCCATTCAAGAGTGTAATCTCCTTAATAAAAAGGGTTAAACAAAGAGTATAATCTTGTCAATAATATGACTTCACATCAAGAGTATAAAGCAACCAATCTAGTGGCAACTCAAACTCAATAGGTAATCCCACCTATGGCTTTGGTCAAATAGTAATTCATAGACTCAAGTGATCAACTTAATCACATAGGTGAGTCTTAACCATGGTATATCCTAATCTGAACCAATAACCTAACCATGCTATATCCTAATATGAACCAATCTCCTTAATAAAAAGGGTTAAACAAAGAGTATAATCTTTTCAATAATATGACTTCACATCAAGAGTATAAATCAACTAATCTAGTAGCAAGTCAAACTCAATAGGTAATCCCACCTATAGCTTCAGTCAAATAGTAATTCATAGACTCAAGTGATCGATAGGTAATCCATAGACTCAAGTAATTCAATAGGAAATCCCACCTATGGTATATCCTAATCTAAACCAATGACCTTTAACCATGGTATATCCTAATCTAAACCTATCTCCTTAATAAAAAGGGTTAAACAAATAGTATAATCTTGTCAATAATATGAATTCACATCAAGAATATAAAGCAAATAATCTAGTAGCAACTCAAACTCAATAGGTAATCCCACCTATGGCTTTGGTCAAATAGTAATTCATAGACTCAAGTGATCAACTTAATAACATAGGTGAGTCTTAACCATGGTATATCCTAGGATAAAGTCAACAACCAATAACTAGTCTAATCATATAGGTTAATCTAAACCTATATGTTCCAAACAAGACGAAATGAACAACCCAACCAAGTAGGTTATTCCCAACCTATAGGTTTCAATGAGTAGCCAAGTACATATCCTAGCCCATTAGGTAGATCTTAAGCTAAGGTTTCATTTTTTAATCAAATAAACTTCTCAACTCAAATAGGTCATTCTAAACCTAGGGTTCCATTCGAGAGTAAAGTATGATTAAGTGGTCATTCAAGTAAAGATAATTGATGTTTTTTGCATAATGTCATCATATTTTTCATACATTCACCTTTGTTTCAATGCTAACCCTAACATTCCCAAGGGTTCCTACCATAATAAGCTACCATATCAAGTCACTTCATAACGTTGATACATTTCACCTTATACATGTCATATAGACTATCTATGTATAGAAATATCTTTATCTAAATCCCCATATAGGGTATATAAGAGTATTAAGACAGTTCCTTAAG
>VDFB02175512.1:0-18602 GCA_007258455.2 Sequoia sempervirens
TGAAGGAATCAAATAAATTTTTAATTTTAAACCCCAAAACGGAAGTGAGTTGGCCTAAAACAAAAAGTAAAAGCAGTCAACAGATGCTCTAGAATTATTGCAATAAGAATTTAAAAATTCTTTTTCAAGTTCAATGCCTGCTTTTCCAATTCAAATGTGCTTGATATTTTGATTCTTATGCAAGAGAGACTAACATTGTTTCTTGATGCAAATCTTGAAGGTTGTGATGCATCTCCACCTGATGTTGCTCCTCTTTAACTCTGATTTTTTAGTTTTCAAAAGTAGACTTGGCAAAACCATCAGTTACCTAAAAAAAGAAACCATGGTCATATTTTTAGTGATGAGTTCAGTTCCATAACTGAGTGAAAATACAAAAATAGGCTAACTACCATCTAACCTCAGCTTTTTTCAAAAGAATCTCCTCCACTAGAATAGTATTAATTTTGATATCAGCAAATAGATTGATATTGATTTTCAAAATTTAAATGCAGAAACAATTAAATGTAGAGCCTTTTCAAAGTTGAATCTATTAAATGCAGTAATCAATTCCTGAGAAAGATTGTGCACCAAATATTAATGTTGAGGCATTGTTTATCATGATTTTAATTAAAAGTTGTTGTGCCTTTACGATTTATGACCTGAAATTTATTACAACTCTTCAAATGACATAGACCTATTGACCAACAATAGACAAATAAAAATTCAGAGGGATTTAATGTAGGCAAGTAAGACATCAATATTAATGATGAAATCTACAAATATATACGCCTCCCCTCAGAGTGATTGCTAGCAGATGAACAATGAATTCTTGTGCAGATCTGCACCCTTTTTTAGCTAACCACACCTTAAGCATAATAAACACCTTCTAGTAGTCAAATCATTTGACGTGGAAGATTTATTTTACATTGCTATTCATTTCATGGCGCTATCCTATCAAACATAACTTTCACCCAGAGAGAAATCCAAATATGTAGCAATTGATTTAAATGCTAGAAAGCACAATGAACTCGCATCGAAGGAGTCTGACCACTACTCATAGATCAAGTAAAAAGTGTTCATTCTGCAGCAATCAATTTAAATAATAATTATCTTAAATCATTTTAAAACCACGTCCAACTATATTTTAGACTTCTCAAAATCTAGATAAGACAGGGCGCATAAAGTTTGAAGTATATTAGGAACATAGATAAAGATTTTTCATTCCCCTTGCAAGAAAATAAAGAGTGATATGGCACTAGCAAAGATATAGATCACTTATCACTTGACAACGAGCTTGCAATACATTCAACATTTGAAGTTGGTGTTAACATGGGCGCGATGAATGGGACCAATCGAGCTTACCAAAATTTGAGCCAATTTGGGGGACAGAGCGACACATTTTCTGCCTTCATTTCTTCCAAATACTACCCATCTCCACAAGAAAACCCACCACCAACTACTCAAAGTGCACTGCCTTAGAGGACAAAAAAAAGAATTGAGAGTTGAAAATAACAATCAAACAACACCAAATTTAGCGTATTGAGACAACTCCTCATGAAATTCAAAGCTTTGACAGAGATTATAAAGGTGAAGGAGTAAAGAAAATTATTGCTTTAAAAATTTCAAATTTTTCTTTGTATCAAATACAACGACCTCTTCTGGATTTCTTTTTTCATTTATGATAGTCTTTTTGGATACTAGAAAATTTTCTCTAGTTTGACTATGGAAGGAAGCATAGCAAAGAAAACTGTGTCAATCACTGCAGATCATATTGATCACTTATAGGTGAATTTTTCAATCACATATGGAAAAGTAACACACGGTAACTCCAGATGGTAAGACCTCAAAAATAAATAGATGTATTTTAAATATCAATTGTGTGTGTCAGCAACAAGAAACAAGCAAGAGGTCAAGTGATTGAATCGCAGCTGCAAAATGAGTAGAAGTGTGAAGAAGATTGCAGAGAAGATGATCGAATGGGATGGCACGATGAAGCTTCTTGTGACTGATGCCACATGCAAGGAGTTCAACAACCATTGTAATACTTATGAATATGTTAAGTGCACTCTCAACACAAAGTTCCAAACCACAACCAATTGACTGGGAATACTATAGAAAGGGACTACGTTCAAGTATAGTTGACATGTACAAACAAGTTTATGACAGTATTGAAATCCCCAAATATGTGGATAAAGTCACTCCACAGTACAAGCCAAAATTTGATGTCTTTCTCAAGGAGGCTAAAGAAGCAGAATAAAAATCATTGCAAGAGACAGAGAGGTTGGAGAGAGAAATTGCCAAGATTCAAGAACTGAAGAAGAAAATTATGACCATGACTGTCGATGAGTACTTTGCAGAGTACCCAGAGCTCAAGGCACAGTTTGATGGAAATTAGAAATGATAATTGGGGATATTGAGCAGAAGAAAAATTTTGGTCACTAAATTTGCAATAAATGATGTTATGCTGGTAACATTGTGAGTTATGATAAATTCCAGCAAACAATTGCCAAAGTTTGGAGAGAGCACTTTTCCTTTTAATTGGTTTAATCATGAAATGTGTTTCTTCTGGAGCTTGTTGCTCTAGCCTATTTCTAATGCGAACATTTATTCATTGAAAAAAAAGAAAAAAAAACAAGCATAATCCCATTTG
Source organism: Sequoia sempervirens (assembly GCA_007258455.2). Classification (NCBI taxonomy): domain Eukaryota; kingdom Viridiplantae; phylum Streptophyta; class Pinopsida; order Cupressales; family Cupressaceae; genus Sequoia; species Sequoia sempervirens. The sequence goes on from VDFB02175512.1 coordinate 2,630, forward strand.
AACACATACTTCAAAGAACTAATCTTGGCAAATATCATTATCTCTGGAAAAATAAAAAAAATTTCTAGTCTAGCTTTGTGAACTAGTTTTTAACGAGAGATAGTGTGTCAAATGTGTCATGGTTCAACCGTGGTCTATTTTGAATGGTTTCCAACCTTCCAACAAAGTTTCATAGCCAACGTTTATAGAAATAACAAATACTATCAAAACAAGCAATAGCATATGCTATCAAAACAATTACTAAGTAAAATCCCTCCTTCTAGTGCCAGATGTAAGCACCACAAATCTACAAAACATATTAGCCTGGTTAGTTCAAACTATACAAAAGAAATAGTGCTCCTATGAAATAATCCATCATGCCTCATAATGTAAATAAAATAGCTAATTGAAAACATTGATGTAAATTAATTCAAGTGTCATTTGATTCAATGTTGGTGATCAGATTACTAGGTAGAAGGTCATTGATTTGATGTGAGATGGTGTCAATATCATTGTGTTGGTTTTCAGTAGTGGCATCCTTCCCTTGGCTTCCAATTTCAATGTCTTGGATGAAAATCTCAACCATCTCAATACAATGAATGGTAGAATCATAAACATAGTTTACATTCCTACCTTTATTATTCGATGTAGAGGACTCCCATTTTTCATTATTGGGTAAGGGATTTTTGAACACTTTATGATCATTGTTTGTTTGGGGTCCTTCAATGAGTACCTTTTTGTTATCAATAAGATTTTGGATATCATGTTTCAATTGCCAACAATATTTTGTCATATGACCTTTGATTTGATGGTAATCACAATAATGGGCATCATTCCACCAAAAGGGTTTGACTTGGGGATCCCAGTTTCATGCTTCTAGCACTGTGATAAGCTTAGCCTTAGTAAGTTACTTGAAGGTTGAATCTAAGGATTTCCCTAATGGTGTGAATTTATGCTGAATGGAAGGTTTTGGACAAAATTTTGCTCTAGTCACAAGATTAGTCTGATTGTTGTTTTGGCTAACATTTTGAGTGCTAGGAGGATTGATGCTCTGATTGGTTTGGTGGTCACCACTGTTAACTTGAATACAAGTTTTGTATTTTGATTTTCAACTATGCCCTCATTATTACCCATGTTCTTGTTTCGTTGCCAAAACTTAGGTTTATCCCCACCATTGTAGTTGTTAGAGGAAGTGGATGAGTTTTTTTCATTATGTATCTTAATGACCCCTCTCTTAACTAAGGCTTCTTCAATTTTAATTCCATTTTCAAATAATTTTTTAAATGTAGGGGGACATTGTAATTCCAGTCTATAATTCATCTCCTCGTTCAAGTTGTCAATGAAAATCTCTATCTTTTCTTTTTTGGTTACGGGACAAGAATACCTAGCAAACAACCTCCTCCATTTTTGCAAGAAAATGAGGAAGGACTCACCCTTTTTCTGTTTCAAGTTACAAAGGTCTATCATGGTGATGTCATATTGGATAGTGTATGAGTATTGAGTGAGAAATTTGTTGACCAAATCTTGAAATGTGTTGATGGGGGGTGTAATCCTTGAAAACCACTCGAGGAATGTCCCCCGTAGACTTTGTGGGAACAATGTCATCAAATAAGTTTCTTCATGCACAAATTCTAGACTCATGGTTCGAAACTCCCTCACATGATCTAACGGACCAATATTTCCATTGTATTTATCATACTTTGGGAATTCACTATGTTTAGGGAAGGGAATCGTGATGATGGATTGATTAAAGGGGTAGGGAAAAATGTCCTAAATCAAGTATCATTTTGAGGTTCCCCTTTGCATATCTAGAACTTGTTGTTGAAGGTTCTACATTTGGTGAGTTAAAGAAATCATTTGATCCATTTTCTTTTCAAGATTTTTGGGAGGTGCTTTTAAGGTGTTGACATCAAAATCGGGAGGAAGTTTGACACCTTGATTTTCCAACATTAATAGGTATGTTTCCCCACCCCTTTCAAAAATATTTTCCAAAAACTTGTGAAAGTTGGGGTCTTGTTCTGCTTGTTGGATGTCCTCATCATTTATTTCTTCCCCTTGAGTGTTCTTCAGTCCTAGAAGAGGGTTTTCTTATGTTTCAACCATGTTGTTAGGTATTTCACTATCATGAGCTTCAGTGTGTGGAATTTTAAGGTTGGGAATTTTTATATTGAGATTTTCACTACTTGGAGCTCCAGTTTTTTCTATTTCAAGGTTTAGTGTTTCGATATAGAGAGTTTCACTACTTGGATTTCCAATGTTTTCTGTTTCAAGGTTTGGTGTTCCAAGTTCCTTGTCCTTGAGTCTCCTCTTTTGTAACCTCATTTGGAAAAAAATACAAGTGTTAGAGTTTAGACTAAGCTTTGATCTAAGTTTCAAATAGTGCCAAGGATTACAACTAAGTCAAATAGAATGAAACATTATGTTGATAAGACTAAGGATGACAAATCTCGAAGATGAAACTAGGATTTTGCATTCAAAGATGTTATAGATAGTGATGATTTAGGAACTTTGAGATGTTTAGATCTAGGTTTATCTTGGACAATTCCACTTGTAGAGGTCAGTTTTGACACGTTTAGACTTCTAAGGTATCTAAGGAATGATCTTGGATTTGGAGTTTTGATTCAAGATGTGTAATTAAGGTACTCAAAATGTTGGAAAAGTCTTGGATTTTGACAATAGTACATCATGTATAACTCTAGATTATTTTTGCAAGCTCTCTTGTAAAAGTTGAAGGTTAACCTTTCTCTAAAGTCATAGAGTGTAGACAAGTGTTTTTGATGTTGTTTTGGACTAAGAGGTTTGATCTTTTATTTTATAATCTTGGTCTTTCATCAAATCATCATATAAACCACATTTTTTGCCTTTGTTTTTCCTAAGGAAAGGTTGAACAATGCTGAAAGGACTAATTTTATGAAGATGGATGAACCTAAGTTACTATTTGAGGGTGTGCAAGAGGCACCAAAACTCTAAAAAACTGCCCAAAATGACTCAAAAATAGCAGAATTACCCCCCCCCAAAGGTTTGTTTTCTTGGATTTCTCAATTGCGGACTTGTTTCCCTCAATGAATGCAGTTCTGAATCAAGGTTTTCACTTTCAAAATGTCACATTTTGATGGTGTTTTTAATTTTTTTTTGAAGACGCATCAAGCATAATATACACTCCTAAGGCTGTGTAAGACTGTATTCTTTTGGATTTCATGCGGGTTTTACCCCAACCGCACTATCTTTAGTAGATGAATTTAAAAGCTTGGTTGCACAGGCTCCCCCTTACAATGCAATCTCTTCTCAAGCCAACCAAGCTTCCAATCCCCATGAAACTCCCATGGAGAACTCATCATCTCTACTAAAAATTATGAGAATGTGGATGCCTTGGCAATGACCGTTGCTGCACCAAAGAATAGATAAAGTATTTTGGAAAAACTACAAGTGTTTTAATTCAGACATTGGATTCATAGGGAGTGACCCACGCAGTGAGAGTCCCTTTCAATCCATCTCATTGGAGGCACTCGCATGGTACATGAACTTTCTCCAAGTATCTACATTTATATCTCGGTTGGAAGTTGCTTGGCTTTAGCATGTTACTGGTTGGGTTGTTCCCTTGGATGATTACTTTTTCCCACAAGGCAGGCCTTCTAGGATAAACAAAAGCAATCAAGCATACCCATAGTTTGATCAATCTTTATTTCACATGAAAAAAGAGAGAACACACGGTATATGCTCTACTTACACTCGGACATAAACAAGAATGGGTCTAGATTTTTGGATCACCTAGTTAAGGGGAGAGCATATGCCTGCCATCCATCACATACAAAAGACATGGTGTTCATTTACCTTTAATTAAGCTATGTTCTTAACTTAACCAAAAGGAAACAAGTAAATAATATCTAGCCCCTACAATATGTCAGTAGTTTATGTTTGAGTCTTTGACAAGGAATCTAGGAAAACCTGCAAAGCACAACACAGAATGTGAGTTTTCTAATTTGGTGAAAAACTGCAAAAGGCACCAAAATAGAGACAAAATGTTCAAAAATAGAGTTGAAGGTGCAAGATCTCCCTGAAACAGTCTGCATGAAGTGCGAAAACAGGTGCAAGAGGGGCCAAAATAGAGACAAGAGGCACCAAAACTCTAGAAATAGTGCAGAATGGTCCCAGAACAGGGAAAATAGTTTTCTAAATAGCTTGCAAGAGGTGCCAAAATAGGTACAACAGGCACCAAAACTCTCAAAACAACCTAGAAGTGTCTTGAAATAGGTGAAAATGATCTCTAAACAGCTTGCAAGAGGCACCAAAATAGGTGCAAGAGGTGCCAAAACTCTGAAAACAGCATAGAATGGTCCTAGAATAGGTAAAATGATCTCTAAACAGCTTGCAAGAGGCATCAAAGTAGGTACAAGAGGCACCAAAACTCTCAAAACAGCCCAGAATGGCCCCAAAATAGGTATAAAGGTCTCAAAACAATTTACAAGAGGCACAAAAACTCTCAAAACAGCCCAAAATGGCCCCAAAATAGGTAAAAAGGTCTTAGAATAGTTTACAGGAGGTGCCCAAACAGGTACAAGAGGTGCCAAAATAGAGACAAGAGGTGTCAGAACTCTTAGAACAACCAAGAATTATCTCAGAACAGGAACAAAAGGCTCTCAAGTATCAAATCTTGAACCTGCAACCATGAAATTTGCAAAAACGTTAGAAACAAATGAGGCAAAGGCCCCATGATGGGCACCATTTTGTGCTTGTGTTAAATTTGGTAAAGATTAGTTTCAACATAAAGCTTAATGAAATGATTTATATTGAAGATTCAAATTAAGTAAACTACTCTATTTTTGTAATACAATCAAACCTTTCATGAACATCTCATTGTCCTCTATTTCTAAGGGTTTATTAAACCATTTGGCCCTCAGATTTTTTTGAGTGCAATGGTTGTTAAAATGATAACCTAGAAAATGAGATTTAATGCTTAAGATGCAAGCTAAGAGGATTCCTATGTGCAAGCGTGTGTTGGAAGGATTAGTGGTATGCTTCTAAATGAAAAAACACAATGGAAAGGATAATGGATACAATGATAAAGGAAGGATGATGATGATAAACAAACAAGTGGAGATTAGTGAGATGATATGAAACTATAATAACCTAAGCATGATTCTAAAGATTCACAAATGAAAACATAAAACAAACTAATCTAAAATGCAACTATGATGCAATGCAGATGATAAAATGCAACTTTGAAACAATATGTTAATCTAGTATGAGAATGCAACATAAAACATGATGTAAAAGCTAGCTATAAGACTCCAAGAATGCTCCAAGCTCCTACAAAAAACCTGCATGATAATTTTACTTCAAATGTGGATTTCAAAATAGCATTATAACACTATTCAAAAATGTGGATGAAAATGCATAGGAAAAGGGGTGTATTTATAGGGTTTCTCAAGCATCTTTTGAGTTGGCACCTATCAATGGTCTAGATTCAAAGGAGAAAGAATAGACGGCGGAGATGGAGAGAGTCAAGATGTTGTTCCCTTGACAAAAGACAACATGCCATGTGTGTGGAAGAATATCTTGACCAATGGGCAACATGCCATTTGGATGGGAGACCCAAGTTTGTGAAGTAAAGACCATGTGCTCCACAAGTGGTGGAAGTGTGTGAGGAATAAGCCATGTGCTTTTTCCAATTGGTGGAAGTGTGTGAGGATAATTCTAATTAATAATTAGGATTATTTATTTTCATGTGACCTTTATGAGGTGGCACAAGAAAATGTAGTAGACATGTTCTCTAATTCTTAATCAGGATTAGTGAAGATTAATTAAATAAACATATTTATGTAACTTTGTTTATTTAATTTTCTAGAAGAATATGATTTTGAAGAATAAATAGAAGAGTGAACAATATAAATAAAGTGAGACTTTATTTATATGTAGTCGGAATATTAATCAAATAGATTGGATTTAATTAACTGAATATGATGACCATTTTTAGGTGTATACACTAAGATTTTCCTTGGAAGTTAGGCGTATAGAAACATTGCACTGAATAGCAAGGAGCTAAATTGTTGACTTGAACTATGTAACACTACCTTTGTATTTTACTAGAAATTACAGGATACATACCAACAATTACAATGCATTGTAAATTAAACAAGATGATTTTCTCCAACAATCACAAGTTGTTGGTTTTGATGGTAAGTGAATTGCTTCTCCTTTCCTCTTCATACCAAAGCATATAGAATATGTACCCTCTCTCAATTGAGTTTCATTATCATTTTTTATATGTGACATGTAATTGTCCTATTACATATATTCCATAAGTCTTTATATTTTGTCATTTGTTTATTATCTACTAACTAAAACAATTATCCTCTGGAGGCCTTCACAATGCAATTAGATATTGTATTGAGTCATGGATGGCTCAAACATTGCTCTAACCATTGATCATAGTTGTGGAAATTTTATTTTCTTGCTTAGGGGTTTGGTGAGGGTGCATGACGCTCCATGAACCAATATGGTAGGGTTGAAATTAGGCCTTGTTTTGTTTTGGGCATAGTGCATTCTTCCAAACACATTGGACATGGATAAATTATAATCAATCCATTCATCCCATTGCTGTGAGTTTTACCTTTCCACCACTATGGCTGCAATGGAATAAATTAGTTAATGTTATATGCTTCATTCTATTTTTGTATAATCACCATAGTAAACTTCATACTTTTTTGTTATTGTTGTAGACCATATTCCACTCATTATTTGGTGTTTGAAGAACTAATTTGTTGCAACCAACCTTTCAAAATAATGATCAGTGACAATGGTCAAATAGACAGTCATATCCTCATGTACACTGTATTGATTATTATAAGCATAATTCATTTCACCATTAATTAGAGTGGTGGACAATGTATATTCTTTCTTAGGGGTTTGGTGAGAGGCCATGATGGTCCATGACCCAATATGGTAGGGTATTCAACAACCCTTATTGTGTTGAGTTTTATTTTATTGTTTTTTGTACAGATTGCTAACAATGTACTGAAATAGTTTATCTTATATACTTTATGTTAGCTTGCATTGGACATTGTTGAAAATTGATCTCTTGGTTAAGCTATATCGTTCCATAAAGGAAGCTAGGAAAATACTACATCTGTAGAGGAGGCCACCAAAATTTCTTTACCACTGATTGTTGTATGGATTCCACATAGTACTAATCATGCAAGCAACATCTGTTTTAAAGTCTGTGCAAAGAAAAACAAATGTCTATCTAGTTATTGATAAAAAAAAATTGGGTGTCATTTTGTGGGTTTATGTTGTTGTTGAAGATAGCTATGAAAGCTAACAAAATATCATCAACATTAACTATTGTATGCTTTCTATGTAGTAGTGGTTGTGCAAGTAACATCTATTTTAAATCCACCAACGTACAAAACAAATGGTTGTCTAGTTATTGATAGCATATTGCTAGGTTTCATTATCTAGGCTTTTGTTGTTGTTGAAGGTGGGTGTTAGTGAGCATGGAAAGCTTTAGTGGAGGTACAAGTCCCTTCATTGGCTATGGAATCCCTATGAAGGTGGTTGGATGTTATCTTGTGTTTTTTGCATGCGTTCATTTTTGCATATGCTATGGGTTATGATAAATTTGTGTTCATTTTTTTGCAAGCAGTGTAGAGAGAACAGAGGGAAGATAAAGTAGTTAGGTAGAGATGTAATTAAAGGAAGCAGGAAGAGGTCTATTATTATTATTTTCCTGTCCCCATCATCTACTTGCTCTTAGTCAATTCTATAATCTTTTCATATTCATAGTTATAATGGAATAAAATAGTTAATTTTATGCAGTTCATTATATTTTTGCATTATCAGCATACTAAACTTCACACTTTTCTATTATTCTTGTAGACCATATTCTAGCCATAATGTGTTATTTATGATAGTACCTAGAAAATCAGTAATAATGGTCAATTCCACAATGACATCCTAATCTACTCTATATTGATTCTAATAAACAATATTGAATTCACCACTGATCAAAGTGGTGGGAAATGTATATCCCTACTCAAGGGTTTGGCGATAGTCCATGAGGCTCCATGTCCCAATAGGGTAGGGTGGAGAGAAGGTCTTATTTTATTGAGTTCTATTTTATATTTTTTATGTAGAAATTGCTATGTTTCTCACATAGGATTCATAAAAAATTATATGCTTTTATGTTATTATTTCTCTCTTTCTTAGGCTATACCATTTGATTATTGAGAAGGTTCTAGAAAAAAGGCCATGCCATTCCATTTTTATAATAGGCTTGTGTTGAGTTGTTGTCATTTCCCTATTGCTCTGTCTATATGCTTTGCTTTTTGTGCTTGAATTTTTAAAATAGCTTGTCAATCATCTGATTGGTGTTCTCCCTTGGGATAGAGAGTTCAATAGGTTGGCTATTAATATTCCAGTTTAGATGGTAAAAATATGGACAACCTTTGTGAACCAAGTCCAACCAACTATGAAGATGAAGTGATTGCAATTGTGGTTATCAATCAACTTACCACTTGTTGAACTATTTTTTCGAAGGGAGAATAGCCAATGATGCTCCATGAGCCAATATGGTAGGGTGTAGACCAAAGCTTCTTTTGTATATCCACACTACAATCCATTCCCTATAGAAGGTATGCCTAGATTTTATTTTCTTGTTGTGTTCTATTGTAATGATATTGCAACATATTTTTAATTAATTGTATGTCTTTATATTTTTTGATTTATTTATTGTGTACCAATGGTGTATGTTTATCACACTGAATTTTTTTTGTTTTATTCTTGCAGACCATGGTTCAACAAAAATACAATGTTTCATAGACTAATGTGTTACAAACAAGCTTCCTAAATAATGATATCGAGTGTAAAATTAGATACAATAGTCAAATATACAATCATATCTTAATGTACTATATATTGATTGTACGTCACAATATTGATTTCACCACTAATCATAGTGGTTTCTAGTCTGTATTTTTGCTTGAGGGTTTGGTGAGGCTCCATGACCCAATATGGTAGGGTGGGGAGCAGGCCTCATTGTGTTGACTTTTACTTTATGTTTTGTACGTATAGATTGCTTTCTTTTTGACGTGGGAATTAAAAAACATTTTTTTAAGAAAATAGTTGATATTATACACTTAATGTTAGATTCTATTCGGCATTGTTGATTATTTTTCTCTTACTTATACTCTATATCACACAAATAATTAAATTGTTTTTCTAGAAATTCATGTACAATGCTCTATTGCTAGCTATGAAAAGATCCTTAGTTTGTATCATTAATAATTCATGTAGTTCCCAAATTATGGGGTCTCCTTACATGATCATGAATTCAACTAATAGTAAGTCAGAATTATTATTTCCCTTTTGAATACACATTACTAATGTTCTCATGTATTTAAACATTCAACCTTATCCATGATAATATCAATTTCATTAAGTTGCATTGGTTAATCAAAATATAATTAGATTGTTTTAAGTATAATTGATCTAGGATTGTTTGTTACTAGGTACAAAAACATCCTTTGATTATTTAGACATTCAACCTTATCCATAATAATATTATGTTTTCATTAAATATTGAAACCTAATTATATTGGTATTGTTTTAAAAAAAAATTAGCTATAATTCATGTAGGATTCTTTGATACTAACTATGAAAAGATTCTTGGTTTGTATCATAAAAAAATGATGTAATGGCTAAATTATGGGGTTGGATTATATAATGATGAATTGAAGTAATTTTATGCCAACATAACTATTTCCCAACTAATTACACATTACTAATGTCAATAATTTAGACATTCAACCATGTCAATAATAATATTATATTTTGGTTCGCTAATCAAACTTAATGATATTGGTACTAGTTACTAAAATAATTTTAAATTTAATAATAATATATTTCTTTGATAGGAAACTTAACCACATAATGTTATTATTTATTCAACCAAATGAATTACCAATAATAATGATATCATCACTAAATAATTAATTGAACATTAGTATAATTTTTCTTCAGCCAAAACTTTATATGTGTATATATATACTCTATAGAGTTATTTTTTGACCAACTATAGGTTGAAAAATTTATTCTTTGTATATATATGCTCCTTTCAACCCATTGTCATTAACACGTTCCTTCCATCCCCATTATGATTTTAAAAAAGATGATGATGCTAAACTGTAACATATAGATGGGATACAATATTGTTGCCACTCAATCACTTTAATTATCGCCCATAATATATCTACCAATCCACACTACTCTTCATTGCATTCCCTAATGTGTAAGTATATTAGCTACATCTACTTGTTGCTACCCTAGCCACTTATGGCATTCACATTCTAATCTTCTTCCACAAACATTATCTGCAAATTAACTATCACCCATGTCAATCTCCACCTATCGGCTCATTGTTGCGTGTTACTACATTGAGCCGCTAGTTTTATACAATTTCAAATTTCACAAAATTATATTTCATGACAAAGAAATGGTAATGGAAGTGATGGACCTTTTCGATCTTGTTTGCTTTGTATGTTGTTAAGTATATGACATTATGCTTTTAGTGTATTCGCTTTAGTTTAAGTTGCTTAGATATAAGAAATGTAATGGCCACTATCAATTATCATTTGTAATGTGATCCCCATGCCTTAGTTTTTAGACAAAATGCATTCAATGTCATCGATTTTCAAAACTTTATAATGATTTCCTACTTTAATAACTGCTATGGTACTAGTTTATTGGGAATTTTTTAGCTTTGTAATCTTCTATTTTTATCACCTTATCATCTTGTAACTTAAAGAAAGAGGTTAAAAACCATTCTATCACTCAATTTATTCAATGAATTAGCCATACAATTAACCTTATCTTTCTTATTTTGTTTTATGATTTGTCTTCATGCTCTTCCTTATCAAGTCAACATGTAAGCATATCAATGATATGCTAGATGAATTGACTAAATCTATTACTACCTTTCTAAAAATAAGGTATGAGATTTGTCTTGATCATTTTGAAAGCTTAACAATGCTTCAATTGTCAATATATAAAATATGTGAAATTTGTTCATAAAAGGTAAGCAAATTTGAATCAATTATGTCATATTCATCCATTTCATCAGGATCATCTAGGTCTAAGTCATTATTATCACCTTCATCGACATGATGATGAGTAGATGTACTCTCAATATAAATATCCTCCCTATTAATAATTAGTTGATTTTTATAGCTAGTTAGTCTAATAATCATAAAATAATTAATGGAAGCATGTAAAAGAGCACCATCAACATAAAGTAGATCCACACTAGGTTCAGAGACCATGCTAATATGACCATCTATAGCACCACCAAGAATAATCACACAAAGTGTCTTAAATTCATCATCTTAATTTGAGTCTGTAAACATGGTATTTTCATAGATTTATACATTTATTTTCCTCATTCAATGCATGTGCCACGACTTCCTTGATGAAATTGAGTTTGTTTTTTTTTAATGGAATCATGGCTATCTTCATGAGTAGGTCTAATAATTGCATTCCCTACAATGTTGAAATGATGGTCATCATAATATATATATATATATATATATATATATATATATATATATATATATATATATATATATATATATAATATCTTTGTGAGTATCCTTCTTACATTGTTTATAAGTCAAAAAATACTTGTGCACTAGTCCCTCTATGTACCTTTATCATTTGTGTGTATATCACTTTTTCTAACAATTTTATCATCTTCATCATGCATATCTTCTTTACCATATGTTTGGAAAGAAACCATCTTAGGAAAATCAAATAACAATCTAATATTGAAGGAAAATAAAAATTGTTAAAATACATTGTTGAGCTTCAAGAACATTAGCCAAAATTTCATAAGAGACTTGTTAGTCCCAGAGGGTGATGTTTTAGGAATGGAGGAGAGAGGCTCTAAATTCACTTAATTATCTATCAAATATTTAAGATGCACTATAAGATATTTAGGAGTATTTTTCCCCCAAGTTGAAGAAGAATGCTTATGTAAATGAGAAAAACTTGAAGCCAAATGCCTAGTAGTGAAGTAAAATCTACATCAAAAGGGAATGCCCTCAAAATCAATCAATTGAGGCCAAGAATAGTCATTAGCCTGTAAAAAAGACTCACTTGGTAAAAACATTAGTAGATCAAATTCCACCATGATTTATGCAAAAGAGGTGCAAATAAAGTTCCTAGAAGTCATGTAATTGTGTCTAAAAAAAATATTTGAATGCACTATATGGATTCATCTTGTTCACTTATAGATTTTTAAAAGATATTTACCATGAATGGTGATGGTTAGATAAAGAGATTCTTTTGGATCATCATAGATCTCATCTTATATTTTTCAAATGCATGTCTATTTCTTCTGTTTTTATCCACACGTATGTTTTTGCATAAGGCCAGATGTTTGAATTTTTCCCATATGATTAAGGAATCAACCTACTATAGTTTGTACATCCCTCACAACTCTTAAATCACTAAAGTAAATATTTTCAATTTAATTCCATCACTAGATGTCCCTCCCTATATGAGTGATTTAAATTTATTAAACTTTCCAAATTTTGAGTAAACATATGCTTGACTCATATCCATAACACGACATAGAAGAGTTTTGCTCACATGTATGTCTTAGCATTTAAAATAGTGAGAATATGGAAGGGTTGCAGCTCAATTGATAATGATGATGGTATGTTCCTTGATTATATATTGACCAAGTTCAGTGGCCCTTTAGGTACGATTGGGCTAGTTTGATCCTTGGTGGATTTTATGGACTAGATCCCCTTAGTACCTTAATGAAAGGAAAACTTCTAGCTTAAATGTAAGCCCACTCATAATGTTGTAATCCAGTATGTACAAGAAAACATTCGAATATCTACATAGTCAAATTGTTTTCACAAAAGAGGAGAATATATGTACACTTGTCACTTTTAAAACTTGATAATGAAAAAATAAGTGATTAGCTTGACAAACTTGTTAAAGACTTTATGCGCCTTATTTTTTCAAACAAGAGAAACCCTAGACATAAAGACTACTTGAAAATAGTAATTTGATGATTTATGCTTGAATAAACTATACTATTTATTAAACTAAACACAAATATAACTCTCTATATGTTTATTAAACTTTGGTTGTCATATGATGCAACATAAATTATAATAAATTTACATGTGATAAAAAACTCATACATACTAAATTCACCCTTAAACATGTTATTTTAAATACAAAATATGTACACACAAATTAATTTATATATTGAGTTTTTTATAATATATTCCTATTAAAAAAGTGTTGCATGAATGAAAACCCAAATACGATGCAATCGTCGTATTCAAGATATTTTTATATTTCTACACTTGGGAGGCTCCTCTATGATCACATAAGAATCATCTCGAAAACATTGTAGTTCTGCGCTTTGTACAATGTACAATAGGAAACATAAAATTATAAAATTTACAGGACTTACAATATTACAGGGGAAGACTCTACACCTGAAGGAGCAATTCCTAGTAAATTAAACGATTGACAACCCACAATGTGGTCAGGGGTTAAAACACTTTGCTTCATGTGGTAGCCAGACATATCAGTAGAGATGGAGGGGAAGGCGAGGTTTAATAATGGCCTCCAGAGGAATAGATTTGGGCATTGAGAGTCCAAGGCTCTCTGTCATGTCAATTACAGTGCCCTCTGAAGAAAACCAGTCGAAGCTCTGAAGAAGACGGCCTAATGTATGGCTGATCACAATCAATCCCAAAGGCATGCCGGGGCACATTCTTCTCCCTGAACCAAACGGAATCAATTCAAAGTCTTGTCCTTTGACATCGATCTCTTTGCTTCTATTGAGAAAACGTTCAGGAATGAATTCCGTGGGGCGGTCCCACACGGCCGCGTCCCGGTCAATAGCAAACACATTCACTAAAAGCTGCGTTCCTGCGGGAATATGATATCCTCCAACATTGCAGGACTCGCTGGATTCATGAGGAAGCAGAAGAGGTGCCGCTGGATGAAGCCTCAGAGTTTCTTTCACAATTGCCTACAAATATTTTAGCTTGTGGATATCTGATTCCTCCATTAATCTGTCCCGTCCGACATGTGTGTCGAGTTCTTGATGGGCTTTGCGCAAAATGTTCTGGTGCTGCATCAGAGATGACAGTGCCCACTCGATGGTCACAGCGGATGTTTCAGTACCTGCATTTATCAGGGTCTGCAAAGCGAAAAGACAAGTTTTGTAAATAAGAGCTTAAAATGCCTGCGTATTCTGATCAACATATTTGGGTGTCTTTTGTAATCAAGGCATCAGCTGTTGACGTAGAGATTGGGTTCCCACTTAAACAGTCAGTGCAAACTCATCCTCTACTGGTTAAGGCATTTGACTGTTTAATTAGAGACTTTCTATAATAAGCGCCTTATTTATAGACACAGTTTTTACTTAAACATTCTGTGCCTTGACTACAAGACACCAACTATTTAATACAAAGTATGATAAAGGAAAATTTCACAAACATTCCAAATTATGTAACAGAAAGTGATAAAAGAACATACTAAGGCGTTGACTTTGACCACATCGTCAGACTGGATTTCATGGTTGTCTGTTGCAGAGATGAGAACATCAACAAAGTCTCGAGCATGGACCCGCTTCTTCTGTCGATGATCGTGGAGCAATTTCTTCATAAACACCTCTCTCTTCTTCTGTAGATTTTTCATGGCAAATACTATTCCATGCGAGTCGATCCACTTGAGAGAAGGCAGGTAGTAGCCAATATCAAGTGCTCCAGCTAACGAGGAAACTTCTTTTATCGACTCCTTGAACTGCTGTGTTTCTTTGAAATCCTCTAAACAGAGATCTTGCGAGAATCTCTTGCTGGTAACCATTCGCAACATGATAGAAAATGTGAGATCTGAGATCCTCGATTTGATGCTCACTGGATTGATATCTCGCTGCCAACTCTCGAACAGCGAACGGATGAGAGCGGAAATTTCCTCTGTGCGGACGTGCCTGAAGGACTCGATTCTGACCGCCGTAAAGAGCTGGACCCTGCAAATTTTTCTGATGTTTCGCCAGTATGAGCCATAAGGAGCCAAACTGAAAATTTTGAAGTCATACCCAATATACTTTCCTGTAGACATAAGTGGGCGAGAAGCGAAGGCTTTGTCATTTGTTGTAAAGCGTTCTTTTGAAAGATCTAAAGAGGAGATAACCAAAACTCGGCGGAAGCCAAGTTGGAGATGTATGATGGGGCCATAGCGCTCTGAAAGTGAGGATAGAATTCTGTGAATGGGCTGTTTGCTTCTACTCAGGAGAGGAAGATGCCCAATTATTGGCCATGATGGAGGCTGCGGTGGCTTTGCCTTTGCCGTGTTATTAAATCTACTTCTGAGGGAGTTTGCAATAAGCCAAAGTGAAGCCAGTGCCACAGCAAGAACGACAACGGAAGTTGCTTCCAACACCATAATTCACCGCCTCCCTCCTGTCGAGGCCAGAACAGAAAGACACACAGTTACCGTTGCATCGATAGGAATTTATTTCTCACACGACATTCTTTGGAATAAATTTTCTTGTTTGTTAATGGCGACTACACTTTTTAATGGATTACTGAGTTGTATGACAACATCGCAGTCTTGTGTTAGCGATACGTGCCGTGTTGTAATTGAAGTACGAGTTTTGTGGCTGACAGTTTTGATAAGCTCGTTTCAACTTTTCGATGTGGTTCAGTGTTTTCAACATTTTTGCGGTTTTTGATATAACATAATCTATTACCAAAATTTTAATATGCAATATATTTATGCCTAGCCTCATTAAATAATATTTTTGAATTATTGCTGAACTGAGTGGCATTTGATAATGATATAATACACGACAAATGATAAGATGTCATTAATGACCTCATAGAATAGTGATTATTAATATTTTACTCTATTGATTTTATTAGGTTAAGTGTTGTAATTATTAGGTCAGATTTCAAATTGGATTTAT
>VDFB02175513.1:0-24373 GCA_007258455.2 Sequoia sempervirens
ACCTCTCCCATGGAACTCCCTCATATCAAAATAATTTGGGATTTGGTTCAATACAAACTCACTATATAGTTTCCTAAGAAAATATTGGGGGACTTCACAATTATTGCACGGTGGGTAATCAAAGACCATATACCATCTTTCATAAAACCGGTTCTTAATCTCTTGGTGGTGGCACCAATGAATAGGAAACCTCTTTGCATTGAGGGTAAGATTTTGAGTTTTTGGGCCTGAATAGAGAGCACAAATCACCTTTAGTAATTTTTAAATCTTTTACTTGTTTATATGATAATTTGTCTGCATAATATGCCCTAGCTGTCTGCCTCCTATCTTGCCATCCGATATTTGTTGGGTGATTGCATCTACATTTTTTAAGATGTCTTTCAATGAATTTGCTAGAAGCATTCTTTCTGTGGTTGAAGCATTTGGATCACTCAACCTACTGATAAGATCCTCAAATTGTTTTCTATTGTTCTCAATTTCACTCCTCAAATTTTCTTGAGTGCCAGGAGGGAATTGAGAGAATGGTGGGGGAGGTTGATTTTGTTGTTGAGATTGATTTTGTTGAGGATTTTGCTGTTGAGGATTTACCTCCTCTTCTTGTTGAGGATTTGCAGGATTTTCTACAGATTTAAAAAAAAAAAATCAAATCTAACCTAAAACAAACAAAATCAATTTCAAACTAACAAATTCAAAACAAATAGTAAACAATACTTACCTCCTACATCTCTTCGTCGTCGTGGTGCCATATTTGCAGACAAAATCCAACTGTTCTTGATGAAATTTGTAGAAGTCCTTCCTCCTAGAACGCGAGCGCGAAAATGAGGGTTTTTGGCCGCGGGCAGAGCTGAGAAACAATGAAAAACAAATGATACACATTTCACTTTTTTTTCTTTTAAAAGCACATAACGCGCTCGTGTTATAACGTGAGCGCATTATGTGTTTCCCCATTTTTTTCCTATTTGGCCACAAAAGTGCGACCAACATCAGGCACCCGCCCTTGAGCTATCTTAAGATCTCTCATGTTGTTTCTTGGTTGATAATGATCGGATTATGTTACTTATGGGTGTTTTCATGTTGTTTCCACTGGAATCCGCCTGGCCTGGATTTCCCCGAAATTCCTTTCTGGCCTAGATTTCGCGGTTGGCTTGAAATCTCGAATTGTGAAGATTGTGCTTTAACGACGTTTCTGGGTTGATTTCGAACTTTGCTCGGATTTGTTTGAATGATGAATATATTATTGATGATGGACTAATGCTAATTCTTCATGTTATAATGGATATTATTAATGGTGGTTTTTGTTGACTGCAGGTTGAATTCAATCTAGGTCGTCAAGGAAGTACTGGAGATGAAATTAATTCGATTAAAGGAGAAATTCAAATACTGGTTACTCCTTCCCTTGGCCGACTTGGTGAGGTGCATTCAGAATGGAAGGAAGCAATTAATATGGGGCTGCATTGAAACTTGTGCCTTGGTTCAAATTACATTGAAGATCTCAGGCCGACCTAGATGAGTCCCATGCATTTAATTCATATTTTATCTTATTTCAAATTTCTCTTGGCCGACCTGTCTAGGCTATTTTATTATTGTAAAATCTAAATTGGGCCGACATGCTTTGGGGTTCCTATAAATCTGGCATTTTGCCTCATTTGTAGGATACAGATACACAGATAGAGATAGTTTTGCTACAAAAGTGAATTAGGTAGCAGAGCAGAGGTAAAAGTTAGTCAATTTATAAGCAAGTGTTGTAACAGAACATTGGAATTGTTGCTGAAATTTGGTGATTCAATACAATGGAAGACATTGTGATTTTCTGGTGATCTCTTTTGTGTTGCTTTATCTTGCATGGTTCTTATGATTCTATCTTTCAAATTGCTCAAGGTTATTAGATATATGTTAGATTTAGATTCAGATCTGATTCAATGGTGTTTATGATTTGATGCTTGAAGTGTTTGCAGCAGTCCTTGGTCCATACTTTTTGCAACTAACTGATTGTTAGTTGCTTTGCAAAGTTAGCCTGGACCTTTATATTCATTGTGCTTAGTTCGATTATGGAGAATTATTCATTTCGATTGCAATTGGGTTGTCTTGGATGAATGTTCATGATCTGAAAATCTTAATACCTTAGAAGATTGCACTGTTTCTATAAGATTGGAGATTTATCTTGGTCAAGTAGGAATTAGTTTATGAGGGATTGGTCCATTTCAAGTATTTCATCATTTGCATTGTTAATCTTAGGAGTAGTTTTAATTTAGGAATCTCTTTGAAACCCTAATCATTTGTTATTTCTTTATTATTTGAGTTAGATTTAGGATTGAAGTATCATTACATTGCTAGATCTAATAAGTTAAAGATTCAGTCTTTGCTTGTAGCAATGTCCCTTTGTGATTACCAGCATTTTCACATTTATCATTGAGTTGTTTATGCATTGTCACCTTGGGGTTATCTCTTGAGGCTTGCTGATAGAGATTTACCTTTCAAGAGAGATAGGATATTATATTCTGTCTAAGTTGTTGTTGTGTAGAAAACATCATAAACACTTTCTATCGCCCTGTTGCGGAAATGCATTTCCATTTCAATTGATCTTCAATGATGGAGTTTCTTTGGCTTGTTTTATTTGCTCGTTGCAATAAAATGTCTCTCGTTCCTTCTGTTTCTACAATGTGCAATGTGCTGAGAGGAAAGGACTTTGGTGGGACTATGAAAGGCTTAAATTGCACGGGTAAATATAAAATATTTAAAGCCCTCACAATTTTAAAGTAAAGACTTTAAAATATAAGGTAAAATGAAAAGGGGCACGAGCAGGGCATTTTAAAAAAAAAATGTCTCCAATGTTAATGGGGAAAATATTTCAAATGAAATATTTGAAATATTGTAAGCATGGGTAAAATTTTAGTTGCCCAGTAATATAAATATGTTAAAGTCTTCATTTTAAATTAAAGACTTTGGAGATAGGGCAAGGTAAGCTTTTCTTTGTTGGAGATAAAAATGCAATGTGCAGCAAGGCAAAGGGAAAATTAAACAAAGTTTCCACAAAGAGTAAAATGTTTTCCCACTACGGGGTAAAATGGAGGTGCAGATTGTTCACGAAGAGAGGAATTTTCTGTTGAAGAATCATGATGAGTGCAGGTAGATATTTTTTCAATTGCAAAGGAGAGAAGAGAGGATTTTTTCAGTTTCTTGTTGTTGATTAATGGAGGATGAAGCTTTCAGGTGTCTTCAACAGATTAATTTTAGGGCTTCTCCTGTTTCTTCTTATTCTCTTTCCTTTCTCATTGTAAAGGGTTCTGATTTTTTGTATGGGGCTGGGTAGATAGAAAAATGTTGAGTTTGAGTCACAGACATAATATGCAATTGTAATGTTTTGATTTCATGAGTAAATATCAATTAGTTTGTGCAAATAGAGCATGATTGTCATCAAATTCTCTCCATATTTGTATACTTTAAATCATATGAATTTAAAATAAAAAGTATTTTGAATTTGTCATCTCAATTTCTCTGGGATTGTGTTTGTTCATGGTTCTATTTCAAAGAAATAGTTAATTTACTTTGAGCAAATAGTTGTGATTTTGAGTATGCAAGGTGGATCTGTAAGAAGAATTTTGATGATAACAAGAGTGGATTTGTTACTGTAAGGCATTAGCAGTTTTGAATCCACTGGTTGAAGTTTATTTGTTGATGAAATTTTCTTTATGATTATATATTTTACTCCATGGCCCTGAATTAGGCATTGGTTTATCATTCAGCTAAATGCATTTCAGAAACAAATTATAAATTCAAAATCATTTTAATTTTTGTTGTTGGGTTTAGGTTTGGTGTTGAATTTTGCTTCCCAATTGCTGAGTGAGTGTTGAGATACCAAAAATATGGATAGATTTGAAGTTGTCAAGACTTTCCTTGGTATAATTTAATTGGGAATTATTTGCTTTAAAATGCAATGTCTATTCATAACTGAAATAAGTCTTTAGGCATTATGAAGGGTCACCCCTAGGTCCTGCAAAGCCTTAAGTGCAGCGGAAATGTGTTCTAATCTCATTTCTTGTTAGTTGGCCAAATCCACCTTTAAGTCTGAGCATTAGAAAGTGGCTATTCTATAGAACTCATTTTTTTTGTCGATTTGGGGAACCAACACCCACCATACCAATCCCTATCACCCTCCTTTCCTCTCTCTCCCTACCAATCCATATCTCCTCTCTTTATCTTTCTCCCAACCTACCAATCCCTATATCCCTCCTTCCCTTCTCTCCTCCCACCCTACAAATCCCTATCTCCTCTCTCTCTCTCCCTCCCACCTTACCAATCCCTATCTCCGCTCTCTATCTCTCCCACCCTACCAATCCCTATCTCCATCCCTCCCTCTTTCTCCCCCTCCCTCTATCCCTCCCACACTACCACTCCCTATCTACCTCTCTCTCTCTCTCTCCCTCCACTCTACCACTCCCTATCTCCTCTTTCTCCCTCCCACCCTACCAATCTGTATCTCCCTCCTTTCCCTATTATCTGGCCCCTCACCCTACCACCTATCTCCTCCTTCCCTCTCTCTCTCCTCCCCTACCAATCCATATCTCCTCTCTCTCTCTCCCTCCCACACTACCAATCCCTATCACCTCTCTCTCTCCCACCCTACCAATCCCTATCTCCCTCCTTCCCTCTCTCTCCCTCCCACCCTACCACTCCATGTCTCCTCTCTCTCCCTCCCACTCTACCAATACATATCTCCCTCCTTTCCTATTTCTCTCCCCCCTCTCTCCCTCCCACCCTACCAATCACTATCTCCTTCTCTCTCTTCCTCCCACCCTACCAATCCCTATCTCCTTCTCTCTCTCCCTCCCATACTACTAATCCCTATTTTCGTCCTTCCCTCTTTCTCTCCCTCCCTCTATCCCTCCCACCCTACCACTCCCTATCTCCCTCTTTATCTTCCTCTATCTATTCATCCCACCCTACCACTCCATATCTTCCTCCTTCCCTCTCTCTCCCTCCCACCCTACCAATCCCTATCTCCTCTCTCTATTCCTCCCACCCTATCAATCCCTATCTCCTTCCCTCTCTCTCTCTCTCTCCCTCCCATCCTACCAATCCCTATCTCCCTCCTTCCCTCTCTCACCCTCCCACCTTACCAATCCTTGTTCCCTCCATACATCTCCTTCCCTCCCACCTTACCAATCCATATATCTATCACAATCCCCTGTTGTTGTTTGTTGCTCAAAAACAATTACTGTTGCAAGTTGTTGCTACAGCAGAGCATCTATTCTATCTCATTAACAAACATTACATTCACAAAGCAGTTGTTACTACAACAATATTGGTTGCTCTAAATGTAGGTGGGCAGGAACTTGGGATTAATACCAACAATAACTCATAAATATATCTTTCAAAATCTACTGTTGCATTTCTTTATAATGGAGCTCATTTGTTGCTTTCAATTGCTCCTTGATCCCAACTGTGGAAAAGTAAGAAAATATAATAAATTCAAGAGATCTTATTAGATGTTTTGTTGAGATCTTACTAGAAGAATTAAAGAGAAATAAAAGATTATATACCTACACCTTTGACTATCATAATGAGACATCATCTTCTTCTTTAGGCTCTACTAAATTTGAATGGATGTTTCTTTGGGATCTCAATAGAATAGTTGAAAAAGAGAAATAAAATATTGTATATCTAGGCCATTGAATATTGTATTGTAGGGGCACCATGAATAGACCTACAAAACCTTATACAATGGAGTTGAAAACGAAAATGGACGCACAAACCTGGTTCCATCGGCCTTGAATGTAAGGTGTGTAGACTGATGTCTTCCCACATGCTGCTCGTTACCCATATGTGGTGCTCTATTATTCTTCATTGCTCTCCTCCACATTTGTTCAAGTGGGAATGCTCTTAAATTAATGTGTACAATAAGATTTGCATAAATGTTGTGTTCCCCTAAGCCAAACCTGCACATCATTTTTAATGTTAATTAAAACACACACTGAAACAAACTGCAGAATGGGCACCATACTTCTCAATGTAACAGTCATTTGAAGCCTAGCGAAAAAAATGGTTATGCTGATAAGACCAACATATGTGGCGCATCAGAATGCCAGTATGTGTATCTCCAATTAACCTGAAGAAAAATCTAGGATAGCAAACGAAGATAAGAAAGACGACCACCCGAGTACTAAATAAATCAAATAAATGAATAACATAGAATTCAAGAAGTAAAAAATAAAACAAATAAAACAAAAACTCCAATGCATCAGTAAGCTCAGTTACCATCTAGGGTTTCAAGAAGAATCAAATATGAGGAAATCTCTTAAATGAAACCCAATTAGTTGATCCTAGCATTAGTCAAATTAGCAATTGCAAAACAGAATTTTAAAGCCTTAAAATATTCACCTACTAAACAAAATTCATCATCCCAATCATCTAATCTTTTTGGTAAATATCATCTTATCAAAACCAATCCACCTAGGGCTGATGTTACAATCTATTAACAGTAAATGAAAAGTAAATCTCCAAAATTTTGGGGCTTTAGAGCTAATAGATTTTTACAACTCCTAAACTACGAGTTGAATTTTTTTTTGGTGGAAAGTTTAGTTCCTGCGGCCCTTTGGTGCTACAGTAGAATTTGAGTTGAAATGTATTTAGTAATACCTTACCAAAGTCGGCAGGTTACAATGCACAACTGTAGAGTAATACATATAAATCAAATCAGACTTTTGGTCGCATGCACAATCTACCCTATTTTATTTTTAAATGATCTCCAGTGTTTACTTGTTATGAGGTGAAACATGCTTATGTGTAGGAAGAAGATGTATACCGACGGAAGAAGTGTTGGGATATGAAGTCCAACAGACTTCTTGTCTATTACTCTCTCGGCTTTCTTTTCTTATTCCTTCTTGAAGGCAGTTATTGTTCATTTAAACATGTGAGAAATTTATTGATTGAAGCATGTTGTAGCATATGGAGAACCTACCTTCACTCATAGGGAGGAACCCCCACTTGAACAAGAAGCCCAAATTCCTATGGTAGAAGAAGTGAGGGCTAGTTACACAAATTATGTAACTCTTCTAGCTGAGATTTGGGACATTTTTTCCCTAGAGCAGTTCATGAACCAAAATAAGAAAAGAGGAGGTGGAAGGATTAATAACAAAGGCCCTATGATGCAAAGGGATTACCAACAAGCCTTGGGGAAAGTGACTCTAGCTTACTTTGATGCAAGTGACAAGTGCACTGATAGAGCTTAGGTCCAAAAACTGGACAACTATTTGTCCTTAAGACCAATGCCAAAAGTGGATGCCATCACATTTTCTACCTTAGACTTGGATGGAGCTATCCATGAGTGGTGGCACCATGTCTTGGTCACACTTGACCATAAACTGATTAACACATATGATGACTTTACAAACAAGCTCATTAAATATTTGACAAGAAGGATCCTAAGATGCAATTTAGAGAGCTTAAACAATTAAGACAACATAGCTCTCTTGATACCTTCATCACTGAATTTCAAAGGCTTTTCGTCATGGTTCCTAACATCAAAATAAGAAAGTTGGTTGTCCTTTTCAATGAAGGGATAATGGAGCCATTGAGGAGATAGGTTAAGGCCTTTAACCCACCAACTCTCCAAGAGGCGATTAGGAAAGCAAGAAGCATGGAACTTGTAGCCCCAAGACACAAATTTCAATCCAAGACCTTTCAAACAAGGACAAGAAGTATTTTCATAAAGATGCTAATCAGCCAAAGAAGTTTCCATCAAGAATGAATGATGACCCTTGTAACAAGCTCAAAAGGAAAAAAAATGTGCTTCACTTGCAAAGAGCCATGGGCCCCAGGCCATAAATGCTTCGAAACAGGCAAAGTAAATCACTTGGAGGTCTATCTAATTGATGAATCGACATCAAAAATATCAAAACAACAACCTGATAAGGAGGATAAAGAGGAGTCATTTGAAGAGGTGGAAGAAGACAAGGGCGAGGGCACTCTTGCCCAACCTTCTAGCTTTCAGAAAAATGAATCTTTCAGGGTTCAAGAAGTACTATGCAAGCAGTGAATTGTTGCTCTCATTGACACTAGAGTGACGCATAATTTCATTGATGAAGGAATTGTGGCCAAAAAAGAACTCAAATCTAAAGAGTTTGAAGATTTTAAGGTGATAGTGGCTTATGGTTTTACACTTACTTGCACAGGGAAGATATCTGATATGTGTATTCAGTTGGGCAACTATGAAGTCAAGGATGACTTCGATGTTGTTAGCATTGGTGACACAAATGCAATTCTTGCCGTCCAATGGTTGTAATCTTTGGGAGAGATCGTGCTAAACCTTCAAACCATGGAGCTGAAATTCAAATATGATTGGACGAAGCTTGTGTTGAGAGGAATGTCCAATGGAGGCCCTCGCATTGTTTCATTCAATTGTATGGAAAGATTGTTTTGGCACATGACCAAGTAGAGTGGACATCAATGTGTGTTGTCATTCCCACCATTCCTCAAGAAGAAAAGAGGTTCTATGATCCTAATGTGCAATCCCACCATTCCTCAAGAAGAAAAGAGGTTCTATGATCCTAATGTGCAATCTTTGCTTACTAAACAAAGCAAGGCTTTTAGTGGCATTCCACCTGGGAGACCTCCTGAAGCGGAATTGAACATGTGATAGAATTGGAGAAGGATGCCAAGCCTATCATCACCACTCCATATTGGCATCCCAAGAGGCACAAGGATGAAATTGAAAAGACCACTTTCGATTGGCCACCACCAAAAAACCTTACTTAGTTGAAGGGTTATTTTGGTCATTGTGGCTTCTACAAAAGGTTTGTGAAGGGTTTCTCTAAATTGAATGCTCCTCTCATCGAACTCATTAAAAAGGAGCATTTGAATGGTCTAGTGTAGCATAGAAACCCTTTGATCAGTTCAAACAAATCATGAGTACATGTCCTATTTTGGCCATACCCAACTTCTCCAAGCCCTTCGAGCTTTAGTGTGATGCTTCAAGAGAAGGAATAGGTGTTATTCATTCTAATGCAAAACGAGCACCTAATTGCCTTTAAAAATAGGAAGTTTAGAAGTGTGGAAAACGCTTATTCAATTTATGATAAGGAGATTCTTGTGCTAATGCATGCATTGACAAAGTTTAGGCAATATTTGGTTGGTGGTAATTTCATTGTGAAGACCGATCATAACAACCTCAAGCATTTCCTTCATCTGAAAGACCTCAACGATAGGAAGAAAAAGTGGGTCAATAAGCTGCAAGCTTACAATTTTGACATAGAATATGTCAAAGAAAAGAAGAATATTGTGGCCAATGGCTTATCAAGAAAGCCGCATTTGAGTTCCATGATTGAGATCACTATTGATTAGAAGGAACAAATCCTTGCAAAATATGCTAAAAACTCCCTTTCCACCAACATTGTGGAGGGTACCTTGCAAAATGAGAGGTACAAAGTAGTGAATCAAATGATTCTCTACAAGGAAAGGATCTTCTTGGTGCCTGAATCTAGGCTTAAGGAGAAGATTTTAAGACTTTCCATGATGCTTCCTTAACTGGTCGCCAAGGCTTCTTCAAGACTTACAAGCAGATTCAAGAGAGATTTACACGCCAAGGACTCAAGGATGAAGTCCTTGGGTATGTTAAGGAATGCCAAGTTTGTCAACAAAACAAGAATGAGCACTCATATTTGTTGGTGTAAACGGGGGTATTTACTAACTATTCATTAGTGAGGACCTATTCACATTAATAAGTTTACTTAGGAGTTAAGTTAGTCCTAGTTGTCATTTCTAGAAGTTAGTTATAATGGGGCCATGTCTCATTATTTACTTTTAGTTGTCTAGACATTTAATAGTTTTCCTATGTATTATCTTATGCATTTATTATTTGCATTAGGCATTTAAAGTTTGTATCAAGGGTAGTTATCCTACCTCTTCTCACCTTGCCTATATATACAAGTTGTTTTTTCATTTGTAACATACTCTAGATCAATTCAATATCATCATAGATCATCATTTGATCAATCATCTATCTTCTTGCTCATGTTAGAACATTTTCTTATGGATGGTGTCTTTCGTGGTTTGATCCTTTTAAGAGTGCATAACTTCAATAGGGTTCATTGTTCATCACTATTTCCAACATGGTATCAAAGCATAGGCCATGCATAGTCCATATCAAATTGGAGAATTGAGCTAAGGAGACTTTCATTTCAGGTTCAAGGGTTTACATTACAGGCTAATTATCATTAGATTTGACCTTGCTGTTGCATTCAGGAAGTCCAAAAACCCCTAAAATGCTTGTCAAATCGTCGAAATCCGACATCTTGATATGGAGGCATCAAAGTTTTTTGCACTATTTAGGAGGATATTTGTACTAGATACATATCATATAGTCTACGAAAAAACAAATTGCCCCCCTTGTTGCAGAAATTTTTTCTAAGACAAATATTTATATTCCAAGTTAATTTAAAAAAATTATATCGGGCAATATTTTTCATAAATTTTGGGCAAAAAAATATTTATTTATGAGGGTTTGAACTTTTCAAAATCTATGGGCATTTTTATTGGGCCGATTAATATTATTGGTAGCGGATTATTATTATTCTCTGCGAATTGGCCACATTTATTATTATGTAGATCTTGTCGCAACATATTTATCATTGACTACAAGGTTGTATAGGCCAATTGCAGTCATTATTGCCAAGTTGCAAGTTCTCAATCAGCATTTGTACACAACATTTATTCCGCCGCCATTGAACTAAGTATTGTCGGTGTTTGAAGGTTTCCTAACTGTTGAGTTCCACCGCTGAGTTCTCCATCGCTGACCACCGCTTAACCTCTATCAGTGTTCATTCCCACCAGCTTTGAGACCCCTTGCTGCCCAATCGAGGTCCTATTAGTGACCAAGGGCTCCACCCTTAGTGAGCAGTGTTGCCTCACCGTCACTGGTCCATAGCCCCATCGTCGTTGCGCTGGCGGTATGATTTTTTTGCTATTGCACCACCCCAGGTCATGTGAGTGACCAAGTGCTAAGCCCAAGGGGCTTATTTTTTTGGCTCAAGGTGCTTACTTTTTGTGCCTAGTTAGCCTATAGGCCCTAATTAGGCAGTTTTTTCAACAATGCATAAATTTTCACCAAGCTATCATATTTTCATAAACGAGATATTGATAAAAAGCTAGATCTATGTACTTTGCAGTGGTGTAGACCATTTTGAAAGATTTTGTTGCAGGTACAAATTATCACCAACTAAATTCAATGCTTCCTTTTAGACTCCTGAACTCGTATCTTTTTGCCAGTTTGTTGAATTTTGGGGATTCCAATGGCATTGTGAAGGTGATTAAAAGCTCTATCATTTTTTCCATGCACTTTTTTAGATTCAACCCCAGGTACAATTCATCAAGTTTTTGCAATTTGTAGCATTTACTTGATTGCTTGGACATGCTGCTATTTGGAGAAGGTCTATTTGATTGGGAAGGCTTCGTTTTCAATTGAGAATCATATTTAATCATTTTCTATTAGATATTTGCCTTTTGCTCAATTTGTGTTTGTGGATCTAATGGCAGAATTGGGATTTGAAGTTCTTACTCATAATTGTCACACATGGAAGGTGAGGATACAAAGATTGCTTTGGTCTAGGGGATTATGGTCTACCTTGGGAGAGGAAAAACCTAATTTTCCTAAGGAATATGAGAAGTTTGCATATTTTGTGATGAGGCTATGGGTTTGATTTTTATGCATGTTTATGAGTCATTATTCTTCCACATTAAGGCATGCACTACACCTAGACAAGTATAGGATAAATATAAGGATCTCTTTGGTTCTATTAGTGATGTAAGAGCTTATAATTAGAAGCATAATTGGCATCTCTTTCTCTTGATATGTTTCCTACTATTGAGGATTATTTGATGAAGTTTAAGTCTTTACGATCTTAATTAGTGATCCAGAGGATTTTTGTCAAATTTTGAAGTTCCTCATTTGTCTCCAGAAACATCATCGGAAAGTATTTGAAATTCTGACTCCAACGCAACTCGAACGGAGTCAATCGGAGCTACGGTGCTCGAGATACACTCGGTCAAACCTTCAGTCAACTCAAAGACCCGGGTCAAAAAAAGGTCAAAAATCAAAGTTGTCAAAAATGGTCAAAACTAGCATCATTGCGAAGAGCTCATCACAAGCTTTCCAACAACGTTCGTTTCATCAAAATTGGAGTTTGTTTGCCCGAGTTACGAGCAGTCAAAGTCGGCCAATCATGTGTGGACACATGGCAGTCCAGTCAACGCCACATCATCAATCCAGTCAGTAGACACATCACTCCAAAGTCTTTGCCAGTGAATGAAATTTTGATATAGCATCATCTCACCCCTCCACGTGGCAGGCCATTATTGACAAAAGGTGGCATATTATTTTTATAAAAAAAATATATAATAATAAAATATATAAAACAAATAAATAAAAAAATGCCACATTCTTTTAAAAAAAAGTGGGCCATCCTATATTAAAGGATCTCCACCTATCTTAAATCCCATATTAAAGCCACCCCATATTAAAGCCACGAGTTTTGTTTTAAAAGCTTTCTATGTCATTTTTAAAAGCCTATTTTCAAGGAATCCCTATTTTAAGGGATTTTAAACTCTTTTTTTATTATTATTACCCCTATTCAAAAGGAATAAACTCCTATAAGATAGCAATGGGATTATTTTCAAGAGGATAAAATTTAAAAGATCTCCTTAAAAATATATACGTAATCTCGTAAGAGTTATCAAAACAAAATTATAGGGATTATTATTTTCCTTTGTAAGCCCAAAATTATAGGGCCCTTCGTTATTTATCTTGAAGAGATTTTATTATGTAACGGGGGGATTTCTTTTGGATTTACATGTAAATTTGGGGAGATTGTAAATCAAGTTGTTTTACACCAAATTGGGTAAAATTGGTGTATAAAAAGGGGTAAATGGGTGAGAGTTTGGGAGTGCGTTTTAGCTAATTATTTTTGTAAGGGGATTTTGGAGGAAAATTGGTGATGCATTTTTGTAACCAAGTTATTGAACAGGGAGATACAATTTTGAGAGGTGGTGAATTTTATTTTTTTTGTAATTCCTTGGTGAAATTCTACTCGAATCTCGTGCTTTTCAGGAGAGTGTTCCTGCGCACTTTGGAGGAGCTTTTCAAAATTTCTTTGTACCAAGGAGGATACATGCCAGAGCTTTGTATTTCAATATTTTGGAGAATTAATCGGATCGGTTCACCCCATTGGAGCGGACCCGGAGATGTAGTCACGATTGTGGCAAACTCCGTTATCAGATTGTTTGCACTTTCTCTCTTCTTCTCTCTCACATTCTGGTTATCACCTTGATTTTTAAAGCATAATTTCAATAATGTACACTTCTTTTTGAGTTTCTATTAACTTGTTTAAGTTAAGCATTCAATTATGCAATTAGTCTAGATCCCAAATCAGATCAATTAGTGGGATGTGGGAAAGATAAAACTAATAAAGAATGCATACTTATGGTATTGTCTAAGTTGAAAGGTGCATTTGCATAATTTACCACTTCCTTTCCACTATGGATGGATTAGGCGATAGATTTGTCATGTCTTCATTTGAGACCTTTTGTGAGAGATTGACTAGGGAACAATCAAAACTTAGCCAAAATGATGTCACTTCTAAGTCTCATGCATTGATAGTCACACCACCTTAGGGGAAAGGGAAGAAAAAACAAACCTAAGACAAAATCTAGTGAAACTTCCACCACCTCTTCTAAAGAGGATAAACCCATGAAGGAGAAACACACATGTACCTTTTGCAAGGGGATTGGGCATAGTGAACAAGTTTGCTATAAGAAGGAAATTCATGAGTTGAAACAACTTCTTAAGGATCACACCATTTACATTCCTTCTTCATCTTCTAGTTCACCTTCTTCTACAACACAAGAGGGTACTTCACACAATGAGGATAAAGGAACTACTTCTAGAGATTTTAGAGGCAAGTTTCATGCATTGGTTACCACTTATGTTGATAGACCTAATGGATGGACTATTGATTTGGGTGCTTTAGAACATATTGCATACTCTTTTGATCACATTATTCTAGGGTCACTTAGAGCATCATATTTTTATAAGATCTTGACTACAAATAATGTTGTTGTTCATGTTGTTGGTATGTGTTATGTTGACTTGGGTGCAAGGCCAGTGTGTAATGCTCTTTATATTCTTGCGATGGCCCATAATCTTCTTTCAGTTTATCAAATTACACAGTCAAGCAACACAGTTGAGTTCACTTCTTATTCAATTTTCATTCGTAGAGAGACATGAGAACCCATTGCTATTGGTCAAACTGATCATCAGTCTAAGGTGTATACCTTCTCCCACTTCATCATGATGATGATCCTTATGTTCCTAATTCTCTTTCTTCTAGTGTGGGTAGTAACTCACATGATGGCTATGGTGGTTGGTTGAATTTGGCTCTTCTTTGTGTGATTCCATCATCTCCTGCTTCATTAGAGTTGGCAATTGATTCCAGGACTTTAGTAGAGCAAGATATATTCAATTTTTCATATTTGTGGTTGCAATATGGCTTTGTTTTTGGTATTGCAAACTTGTCTTCTCATTCTTCTTCTACATGTTTGGAGGACATACTTGGGCGGGTAACTCTCCTCTTTGGAGGATATTCTTGAGTCTCCTCATTCCACTATTTCCGCCTTTATTGGGGATCCTAATTTTGGTGAGACATCTTCGGAGGCACTTGATTCTTCTTTAGAAATTTCATTGGTGAGACTTCTTCCTCATTTCATCATGGAGGTGGACTATCTTCCACATCTACCATTGGATCTATTTCTTCCTAAGGAGATACCTGTGGTTTGTCATCATTGGATTCTCTTTTTGCTTCAGACTTCACTGGTTTTGTTGATACTTCATTATGGGAAGCAATCTAGTCTCTATTGTTCCCTTCATTAGAGGGGTCATTATATTGTATTCTTGTGATGGATGTAGCTCTTGGGGGATATTGATGTTGAGACCTCCACACATCACTTCTATCACATGTACATGATTTGTATTGCATCTCCTTTTTAGAAAGGAGTTTTGTCCAATGAGGTTTTCTCCTTTTCTCTGTTTGTGAGAGATTAGTTGTACATGGCTACCTAACATGGCCGCAGTGTTGGGACCCATATTGCATCTTCAGATTGCACCATTTGCATAATAACTACACTCCCTAAGTTGCACTTATGGCGGGTGTTAGTGTGAATGGAGTTATTTCCTAACTATTCATTAGTGAGGACCTATTCACATTAATAAGTTTACTTAGGAGTTAAGTTAGTCCTAGTTGTCATTTCTAGAAGTTAGTTATGGGGCTATGTCTCATTATTTATGTTTAGTTATCTAGGCATTTAATAGTTTTCCTATGCATTATCTTATGCATTTATTATTTGCATTAGGCATTTAATATTTGTATCAAGGGTAGTTATCTGACTCCTCTCACCTTGCCTATATATACAAGGTTCTTGTTTATTTGTAACATGTTCTAGATCAATTCAATATCATCATAGATCATCATTTGATCAATCATCTATCTTCTTGCTCATGTTGCAACACTTTCTTGTGGTTGGTGTCTTTCATGGTTGATCCCTTGAAGAGTGTGCAACTTCAAGTGGGTTCATTGTTCATCAATATTTCCAACAATATCCATTTGGTTTGTTGCAGCCCTTGCTTATTCCCAATGAAAAATGGTAAAGTATCTCAATGGATTTCATCATGGACTTACCCAAGGTGTAGGGGAAGGATTGCATTTTTGTTATTGTTAACAAATTGACCAAATTTGCACACTTATTTGCCATTTTTGCAATGATTTCAACAATCTGGGTTGTTGATTTTTTTTTTAGAGAAGTGTTCAAGTTGCATTGTTCAAATGCTTAAAAATATTGTGAATCATAGGGACAATAAGTTCCTAAGCCTGTTTTGGTAGGAGGTTTTCAGATTGAGTAGGACTGTGCTCACTCCAAGCACCAGTTGCCACCTACAAATCGATGGTCAAACCGAGATTGTAATTAAATGGTTGGAAGGGTATCTTAGAAACATGTGTCAAGACAACAAAAAGCTTGGGTTAAATGGCTCCATTTGGGTGAGTATTGTTACAATTATACTTATCACATGTCGATCAAGATGTCTCCATTCATGGCCTTATATAGATATGAGGATCCTAGTTTCATTGACTTTTTGTTTGGTGATAGTAGAGTTCCCCAAGCCAAGGATTTATTGCAACAAAGTTAGGACATCATGAAATCCTTGAAAGAAAACCTCTAGCATGTCCAAAACCAACATAGTAGAATGGGTCTCAAGCTGCCATTTCTGGTGATAGCACTCCAGCTACCATTTCTAGCGGCTTTTCTAAAAAGTCTATGTCTGCATGTAGGAATAATGATGTAATCTCTGAGACTGTGGATGCAGACATTCTTCTTCAGGAAAATTGTGTGCTAGCTTGGCATGATAAGGCAGTGCAAGTGGGAGAAGGCTAGATTACTATAAAGGGCAAAAAAGCAAATTTATCTAGGCCTTCTTTTGACATGACTCTCTGCTCCCACAAGAGTAGTTCTAAATGTAAATCTTGATGGGTCTTGTTTGGGGGCTGGTTTTTGGTTGGTTGCAAGCTGTTCTTTTCGCAACTTGATTGTAAAGGGTTTCGGGTCCCTTCAAAACCTGTTTTTTCCTTAATCAAAAACATAAATTATATGCAAATCAACACTGTGTTAAGCGTGCATTCGAGGTTGGAGACATGGTATATCTAAGCTTGCAACCCTATAGGCAATCTACTCTCAAGAAGAGCAAAACAGAGAAATTGAAGCCACGTTTCTATGGTTTGTTCAAAGTCTCTGAAAGGATTGCGGAATTGGCTTATGAGTTGAAGCTACTAGAGAGTAGCAAGGTGCATAATGTGCTCCATGTGTCATGTCTCAAAAAGGCACTTGGGCACAATGTTGTTGCTTCTTTAGAGTTACCCCCTTTGGATGAAGAAGCGAAGCTTGTGCTTATTCCTCAAGTTGTGATTGATTTCAGAGAATACACATTAAGGAAAAGGACCATCAAAGAATACTTGGTTAAATGGAAGAATTTACTAGTAGATGTTACTTGGGCAAATGATCAAATACTGCAGCATCCATACTTGCAATTTCTTGGGGACAAATAATTCCAGAGAGGGAGGATTGTAATGTCCCCTTCTCAGGCCTAGTTAGCACGAAGACCATTAGCCTATTTTTTGAGTTCTCGTAGGCTAAGTGGTTAGGCACGAGGACTCCAAAGTTCTTGGAGGATACAATTTCAGTGCTACAAGGTTTCTATTTATGGCAATTAGCTCAATGGGCAATACTGGTTTGAAAGACACCCTTTGTAGTGCTTTTAGACTCTTTGAGTGTTCTCTAAACTTCTTGGAGAGCATGTCTATTTTTAGTAAGTCACCAAATTGGCTTTTAGCATTCACTTGATGTCTTGACATCATATTGGCGCAGTCAAAATTGGTTTCCGACGTGTTCCAAGATATTCCATAACTTGGGGTGATATATTTTAGTTATTCACTTAAGTTTATAATGTTTGATTACTATTTTTATTAACTTAAGTGTATTAACTTTATGGAAAGGTATTTTTCTCTCCAATTTGGACGTCTATGAGGAATAAGGGGTTTTTTGCACATGAAAAGATTATTATTATATTTAAAAAGGTATTTGGGGAAAAGTAAGTTATTTTATATTTTTAAATTGAGGGTTTTCCCTCCAAAAGCTATATAAGGAGGCATTGGGAGCTCATTACGACTATGTTGAAGATTGATAATGAAGTGTTGTCGGATTGGCTCTAGATTCTCCAGGTCTTTGAGGACGGTAACCCTCAAGGATTATTCTGGTTTCATAATTGAGAAATATTCCCTAGCTAAACTAATGTGATTCTATTCTAGGATCACCATTGGTGCTAAATGTGAAATTTTCAATTTTGTTTTGAGTGATTGAGTATTTTGAGGTGTTTAGCCATATTATTTTGATGTATTTCATTTCATTTTTTTGGAGTGGAGTTGTTGAAGAGATATCACCTATTGGTTGTACCTTTTTTCTTTGCCTAGGTCGTACCTCTTCACACCCAACTAGGTTGTACACATTGGGGGGCTCACTATTTGTTTGGGAGCATTGTTTGGACAAGTTATGCAGCTATATAAGGAGGCATTGGTAGCTCATTGTGACTATGTTGAAGATTGATAACAAAGTGTTGTCGGATTGGCTCTAGAATCTCCAAGTCTTTGAGAATGATAACCCTCAAAGACTATTCTAGTTCCAGAATTGAGAAATATTCCCTAGCTAGACTGATGTGATTCCATTTTAGGATCACCATTTATGTTGAATGTCAAGTTTTCAGTTTTGTTTTCAATAATGGAGCATTTTGAGGTGTTTTAGCATATTATTTTGATGTGTTCATTTTAATTTGTTGGAGTGTGAGTTGTTACAGGGATATCACCTACTATTCATACCTTTTTTGCTTTGCTTGGATTGTACCTCTTCACATCCAACCAAGTCGTACTCATTGGAGGGGTCACTATTTGTTTGGGAGCATTGTTTGAATAATTTTTCAGACCTAGATGCCTCATATCAGCAAGTAACATTGCAGGTTTAGAGTGAAAACAAGTGGGAGCTATTGGTTGGTATGACCAAGTACAACCATACATCCTCTAGAGGGGGAGTGTGAACATCCCAAGGGAATCACCCCTCATTTCCAACCTTTTTGAGCTTCAAGGGTGGCACCTAGACCTTACAAAGCCATTGCTATCAATTTTTGGGTGCACTTTGAGCTGTTTGGAGGGGTTTCGAGGAAGGCGTTCCATTTTTTTACCTGTTGTGATTGTGTTTCAAACTCATTTCAGTCTCTAGTTTAGCACATCCTTGAGGTATAATTGTCATTATATAGATGGGGTATCTTTTTTCTTGAGTTGGGATACATTTGGGGGTGCTTAATTAGTTGCATATCACTTTAACAGTTGTAGCAACATATATATATTGTTATGGACTAAATTGTAAATGAGCTAATATTATAACATAGTAGTACCACTAGTGAGTCTCTTGATGATTTGTTGCTACTAACTCCACTGCATAGTTGGTGTTATTTGTTTACCCCACTGAACAAGTGGTTTTTTGGCACTCCCTCCCCACTGAAAAGTGGAAGAGCTTGTTTTACATTTCATTGTTATTTCAGCTTTCCCGCTGCAAAGTGGATGTGCTCAACTTACCCCATTGAACAAGTGGTTGTCACTTTCAACAACTTAGTTTCAATTGTAATCCTTACACCATATGTTCTCACCTCGCCCACACTAGGAACTTGGTGATCAAAAAGTGGAAGCTGCTTAGCATTACTTTCTATTTGGGAGCTAACAAGTTTAATTTTTTCAAAAAGAAAGGGTGCTTATTACATTTAGAGTGCAATATTCTATTAACACAAAACTAATCTAACAGACAATACTTTAGCCATGGTAGTCCTTCACTTGCAGTATCCTCTCTTCCCACACTTTCTGGTGTTACAATCTCTATATCTTCACCTATTCTAGTTCTAGGACCATTTTCTACTAGTCTTTCCCACCAGTCTCTTAATTTAACAAAAAATAGCCTTGAAGCATAATAAATATTTTATTGATCAGTCCAAGGGGTTTTTGATTCAAATAAATTCCTTAGGGCATCATACAAAGTGCAGATTGCATCATATGGGTCTATTAATTTTTCAATGTTTAAAATATACCCATGAGTTGAATTTGGTCTCATATGCTCTAGATGAGTGTTTTCCTCTAAGGGTTCTTTTTTTATTTCATTCAATCCATCCATATCTATTCTAGTATATTCCTCCCATTCTTCAAGACTAATATTTGAATTAGAAGTAATATCTATATCCATCCAGTCCATCTCATTGCTCTATTTAAATAAGGAATCCTCCAACTCTATTTCAAGAAAATATTCATAATTTTCCTATTCGTTTTCAAAAAATATAAGTTCTAGCATTTATTTAGTTATTCCAACCTCTTCAAACCAATCTTTCTTTTCAATCATAGCTTTGAGATGTTATTTATCTTTACTGGGACTAGCTTCTTTGGCAAGATCATCAAATAATTTTCTTTTCTAAATAGTTATTTTTGGTTTTAGGAGAGAAATTGCTTTACCTTTTCTTCCTCAAAACTATCCTTATCAGCGTAAGTGACTTTGATTTTTCTGACATAGGCTCTAATCACATCCAATTTTTTGGATACATGATCTAACATAACCTTATTGTCAATGAATTATCCTTGCATTTTGTTGTTTTCTTCTTTGATGTGTTCTAGACTAGCCTCCATTCCCGTTCGATTATTTTGGAATTGGCTTAATCTAGCATCTAGAGTTTTGTGATGATGGGTTACAATACTTATCTCATTATAAGACTGACCTGAAATTCTCAATCCTATTTACTTTTTTCAAAATTTCTTGACTTATTGACAGAGTATTAGAAACATCTACTACTAATTCATGAATATTTTCTTGCAAAGATATTTGTCCTTGTGCAATCCAACTTCTTTGGGATTTAGGGTTCTTTGGTTGTTTTCCTAAAGTTAGTATGAAGCCTAGACCTATATCTTTTTTTATTCTTTTCTAGTTCTAGCTAAAATTTTGTTTTCTTTTATGCATTTTTTTTTAGTAGAGATTCTCTTATCATGGCTGGCTGATCTAGCATTTTACTATTTTTTTCTTCTTTCCTCTATTATCTTTTTGTTCTTCTTTAGGAGTTAAAGCCTAATTTAGTCTAACATGTCAAGTTAACATGTTCGTTAGTTGAGGATTGTTGCTTAAGTCAAATAAGATTGACATGGATGCTCTAGAAAGATAAGGATCTCTAGACATTTGTCTTTGTAATGTATTTTGCGAAGATAGATGATGAACTAGATGCTTCATCAAGAAAATAATCAATATAAGGCTTGTTATTGTAATGGGGAACTAGATTTGTCATAGAATAAGATTTGGAAGGGGCTTTGATAGATCTTCTTCCAAGCTAAGGTTCTAGAGCTTTTTCAATAAAAGTTTGTTTGGGATTGGTTAGCATGCCTATGACAAATACTCTTCTCTAAAGTTGTGGAGAACTGGTGAATCCTAAATGAGTAGGAATAACATCCTAAAAAATGGGGTATATCTTTGGTAATCAATTGCTCAATAATAAGAAACCTTATATCAAACCTTGTATGGTCAATATGTCGACCATAATTTGTCAAAGGAAAATTACCTTCTATATATGAAACTCTTGTGGGGAAACTGGTTGGAGGAAACAGTGTGTTCAATAATCTATAAATACACCTACCTACTACAATACAATATACAAAACCAAGTTGAAGATCTGTGCCTTTGATTTGCAATAATAAGCAAAAAGCAAAGCCAATGTGTTCATTTTCAAGGGAAATAGTAAAATTAGGCCTAGTGGAACATTTTTCGTTTGTCTTCAATCTTCCTTTAAATTTGGATACCATTGTCTAATCCCAAATATGAAACCTAGTATCAATCAAAGTTGCAAAGTAATTGACTTGAAAGTCGTAATTGAATTGTGGGTGAACTATAATGTCAATATAAGAGAAATGGACATGAAAGTAACGCTTATAGCGCCATCTCTAGACATCTTTTGGGACTATAAAGGATAAATATTCAAGTCATATACCTAGGCCTTTGACATTTAGATTGAGTTTAAACTACCATAATGTAGAAAGCATGTGAGCTTGATACCCTTTTCAAGATATAGTTATGATATACTAACTTCAAGAAATTTGAAATTACCATTATCATCTACTAAGATTTCATTATTTAAATAAAGTTATGTATGGGAATAGTACAAATGTACTTGCATCCGTAGACTCCTAATTTCCATTGGAACAAATTACAGATTATGAGTTATTAGTCCGTCATTGAATTTTCAGCACTTGCTTTGCCAGTGCACTTTTCTGGTCTTACAGAGACCCTTCAACACACCCTTCTAGCTTTCAATCAGCTCATATGTTTGTGGTATTCCTAGCTACTAAAAGTCTTACTCTATCTCTCTCAGGAGCTAATAATCATAACAAATGTTAATTGAATTTTGGCAAATAGGATATCGACAAACCATTGGCTCCAAAACCAATTTTGAAATCAACTTTTGAAGAAATAATTTCATCGACTCAGCAAATTACAATATTGGACTAAAATAGGTACTCCTAAATGCTTAAACCGACAAGGATCCAGGCATTCTAGGCCAAATTTCTGACTATAATGATATATTTAATAATGCAGTAAGTCAGATTTGTATTTGTTCAACTGATAGTCCAGTTCTAATATCACATATAAAAGCATATAATGTAGAATGCAAGCTTGGACTTGTTTCCCTCCTGGGAAGATCACATAACTAAATATCATTTCTCAAATTGCTAAAACAGAATCAAATACCAGTTGTGAACTCAAAGCAAATCATTAACACAATGAAGAAAGAAACATATTCCACACTCTATTCCTGAAGTGGAAAATGACAGGTGAATCATCTTATTAAGTTATTGAGTTATACTACTAGAAAGCAATTTCTTGGAAAATCTAATGTTGGAGACAAGTTGCCATACCATGGGACTAATTGGAAGAGTGGAAAACTATTAGTACCTATGGTTAAAAATTAGCCCAACGCGCTACACAAATTGTTTCTCCCATTTTCAGCGGATGAATGTGGGAGATAGGCTCAACCACAAGTGTAAATGGATGAATCTAACCAATCTTCCTATTAAAGTTCACAATGAGCATGAAGAATGGATATAACCTAGACAGAAAGACCACGTGTGCTTCAATCAGTGTGAGACATATCTACAACATACGAGCTTACAAGGAAAGATTAACTGGATTAATCAAAACTTTCAAAGAATGCTAACAAATGATGTGGTGAAACACAGACAATGTAAACATATGGTTAGCAATATACAGCTTAACAAGTAGTTTGAAAAAATAGATGCCACCCAGATGAGTAACAACGAATTCAACATAATATTGTCTAAAATTGAGCTCTAAGGATAAAATCCAACAAGTTGTTTCACAAGGGTAGAGCGGACACAAGCAAAAATGT
Source organism: Sequoia sempervirens (assembly GCA_007258455.2). Lineage (NCBI taxonomy): Eukaryota > Viridiplantae > Streptophyta > Pinopsida > Cupressales > Cupressaceae > Sequoia > Sequoia sempervirens. Next base: position 23,066 of record VDFB02175513.1, read on the forward strand.
TAATCACTTGGATGATTATGATGATGACTAAAGCCAAACAAGCCTGTAACTGTTAACCGCTAAACCTACATTACCAATACAAATGTTTGCAGTACAAAATGAGAAAAACAATTCATACCCAAATGGTTGCATGAAAATTTAACAACGGATGCTTTGTTTCAGAGATAGCGTTGAATTATACAAAATGCCATACAACGAGGACCTTGTAAAAATCAGCGCCCCTTCCCTGAATGTGAAAAGTACCATTCAAAGAACCAACAGTTGGGTTTGAGCTGTTTATAACCATTTGATAACTGTTGTACCCATATGAAAATTTCCATATTGTGTCAGTTCCCAGCTAAACCTTTGTCCTTTTGTGAATCGTGAATCATGTTTCCCAGTTCTATTTTATTTCTTTATGTTGTCTTTGTCATCTCTTGTCCCTTTCTGTGCACGATCAGCAAGAAGAGTTTTCAAAACTCTTTTGTGTTGGCAAAAGATGGTTCTAAAGATCAAGTAATAGGTGAGGTTCGTCAATGTTAAGTCCCTTTTTAGTATTTTTAGGAAATATCTAATTTTTTTTGTATTTTCTGATTAAGAAAATGACTGAAAACAAATGTGGAATTATAAAATCAAACTCTAACTATTCTATGATATGACAGCAGATGAAAGTAAATGCAATTTTCAATTTTATTTAATTTATGAAAAACTGAAATAAAATAGTAACTAACCCTAGGGCCTAAACCAGTGCTGATCTCTAATAATTAATTTTAGAGCTTCTAGATCAATCAATGATGATATAATGACAGAAGAATATCAATCTAGATTAATGTTAAATTTAAGTAGACAAAATAATCTTGCAAACAGCTAATGAATGCAAACAACATCAAATGGTTGACTGTATCAGAAATCAGCACAGCAGTTATTAGATCAGCAAATACTAATAAATTAATTAGAAATAGCACAGCACCAATTTGATTCAAGGAGGCTAATTTGGATTCACCTATTTTCAAACTACAATAATCTACAACCCAAGGATATGTATAAATTGCAACGTCTATGAAATCTTAAACCTTGAACAATAGATACAATAATAACCCAGATTACTTTCATATCGCACTAGCCATTAACAGCCAATAATGTCAATAAATACAATCATACTCAGATTCAACTTACTATTTTCAGATTGCAGGCATCATATTCAGCAAAATGTATAAAATGCAACCATATTAATTGCCTTAAGGATAGCACTGAATCTCCAGAATAATTATGAAAATGCAATATAATTTCTTGACTGACCAGCAACTCCTGGAAAAGGCAGAATTTGAT
>VDFB02175513.1:24473-84258 GCA_007258455.2 Sequoia sempervirens
CACTTTCTCTCTTCTTCTCTCACATTCTGGTTATCACCTTGATTTTTAAAGCATAATTTCAATAATGTACACTTGTTTTTGAGTTTCCATTAAATTGTTTAAGTTAAGCATTCAATTATGCAATTAGTCTAGATCCTAAATCGAGGATCAATTAGTGGGGTGTGGGAAAGATAAAACTAATAAAGAATGCATACTTATGGTATTGTCTAAGTTGAAAGGTGCATTTGCATATTTTACCACTTCCTTTCCACTATGGATGGATTAGGTGATAGATTTGTCATGCCTTCATTTGAGACCTTTTGTGAGAGATTGACTAGGGAACAATCAAAACATAGCCAAAATGATGTCACTTCTAAGTCTCATGCATTGATAGTCACACCACCTTAGGGGAAAGGGAAGAAAAGAACAAACCTAAGACAAAATCTAGTGAGACTTCCACCACCTCTTCTAAAGAGGATAAACCCATGAAGGAGAAACGCACATGTACCTTTTGCAAGGGAATTGGACATAGTGAACAAGTTTGCTATAAGAAGGAAATACAAGAGTTGAAACAACTTCTTAAGGATCACAACATTTACATTCCTTCTTCATCTTCTAGTTCACCTTCTTCTACAACACAAGAGGGTACTTCACACAATAAAGATAAAGGAACTACTTCTAGAGATTTTAGAGGCAAGTTTCATGCATTGATTACCACTTATGTTGATAGACCTTATGGATGGACTATTGATTTGGGTGCTTTAGAACATATTGCTCACTCTTTTGATCACATTATTCCAGGGTCACTTAGAGCATCATATTTTTATAGGATCTTGACTACAAATAATGTTGTTGTTCATGTTGTCGGTATGTGTTATGTTGACTTGGGTGCAAGGCGAGTGTATAATGCTCTTTATATTCTTGCGATGGCCCATAATTCTTCTTTCAGTTTATCAGATTACACAGTCAGGCAACACAGTTGAGTTCACTTCTGATTCAATTTTCATTCGTAGAGAGACATGAGAACTCATTGCTATGGGTCAAATTGATCATCAGTCTAAGGTGTATACCTTCTCCCACTTCTATCATGATGATGATCCTTATGTTCCTAATTTTCTTTCTTCTAGTGTGGGTAGTAACTCATATGATGGATATGGTGGTTGGTTGAATTTGGCTCTTCTTTGTGTGATTCCATCATCTCCTGCTTCATTAGAGTTGGCAATTGATTCCAAGACTTTAGTAGAGCAGGATATATTCAATTTTTCATATTTGTGGCTGCAATAATATGGCTTTGTTTTTGGTATTGCAAACTTGTCTTCTCATTCTTCTTCTACATGTTTGGAGGACATACTTGGGCGGGTAACTCTCCTCTTTGGAGGATATTCTTGAGTCTCCTCATTCCACTATTTCCGCCTTTATTGGGGATCCTAATTTTGGTGAGACATCTTCGGAGGCACTTGATTCTTCTTTAGAAATTTCATTGGTGAGACTTCTTCCTCATTTCATCATGGAGGTGGACTATCTTCCACATCTACCATTGGATCTATTTCTTCCTAAGGAGATACCTGTGGTTTGTCATCATTGGATTCTCTTTTTGCTTCAGACTTCACTGGTTTTGTTGATACTTCATTATGGGAAGCAATCTAGTCTCTATTGTTCCCTTCATTAGAGGGGTCATTATATTGTATTCTTGTGATGGATGTAGCTCTTGGGGGATATTGATGTTGAGACCTCCACACATCACTTCTATCACATGTACATGATTTGTATTGCATCTCCTTTTTAGAAAGGAGTTTTGTCCAATGAGGTTTTCTCCTTTTCTCTGTTTGTGAGAGATTAGTTGTACATGGCTACCTAACATGGCCGCAGTGTTGGGACCCATATTGCATCTTCAGATTGCACCATTTGCATAATAACTACACTCCCTAAGTTGCACTTATGGCGGGTGTTAGTGTGAATGGAGTTATTTCCTAACTATTCATTAGTGAGGACCTATTCACATTAATAAGTTTACTTAGGAGTTAAGTTAGTCCTAGTTGTCATTTCTAGAAGTTAGTTATGGGGCTATGTCTCATTATTTATGTTTAGTTATCTAGGCATTTAATAGTTTTCCTATGCATTATCTTATGCATTTATTATTTGCATTAGGCATTTAATATTTGTATCAAGGGTAGTTATCTGACTCCTCTCACCTTGCCTATATATACAAGGTTCTTGTTTATTTGTAACATGTTCTAGATCAATTCAATATCATCATAGATCATCATTTGATCAATCATCTATCTTCTTGCTCATGTTGCAACACTTTCTTGTGGTTGGTGTCTTTCATGGTTGATCCCTTGAAGAGTGTGCAACTTCAAGTGGGTTCATTGTTCATCAATATTTCCAACAATATCCATTTGGTTTGTTGCAGCCCTTGCTTATTCCCAATGAAAAATGGTAAAGTATCTCAATGGATTTCATCATGGACTTACCCAAGGTGTAGGGGAAGGATTGCATTTTTGTTATTGTTAACAAATTGACCAAATTTGCACACTTATTTGCCATTTTTGCAATGATTTCAACAATCTGGGTTGTTGATTTTTTTTTTAGAGAAGTGTTCAAGTTGCATTGTTCAAATGCTTAAAAATATTGTGAATCATAGGGACAATAAGTTCCTAAGCCTGTTTTGGTAGGAGGTTTTCAGATTGAGTAGGACTGTGCTCACTCCAAGCACCAGTTGCCACCTACAAATCGATGGTCAAACCGAGATTGTAATTAAATGGTTGGAAGGGTATCTTAGAAACATGTGTCAAGACAACAAAAAGCTTGGGTTAAATGGCTCCATTTGGGTGAGTATTGTTACAATTATACTTATCACATGTCGATCAAGATGTCTCCATTCATGGCCTTATATAGATATGAGGATCCTAGTTTCATTGACTTTTTGTTTGGTGATAGTAGAGTTCCCCAAGCCAAGGATTTATTGCAACAAAGTTAGGACATCATGAAATCCTTGAAAGAAAACCTCTAGCATGTCCAAAACCAACATAGTAGAATGGGTCTCAAGCTGCCATTTCTGGTGATAGCACTCCAGCTACCATTTCTAGCGGCTTTTCTAAAAAGTCTATGTCTGCATGTAGGAATAATGATGTAATCTCTGAGACTGTGGATGCAGACATTCTTCTTCAGGAAAATTGTGTGCTAGCTTGGCATGATAAGGCAGTGCAAGTGGGAGAAGGCTAGATTACTATAAAGGGCAAAAAAGCAAATTTATCTAGGCCTTCTTTTGACATGACTCTCTGCTCCCACAAGAGTAGTTCTAAATGTAAATCTTGATGGGTCTTGTTTGGGGGCTGGTTTTTGGTTGGTTGCAAGCTGTTCTTTTCGCAACTTGATTGTAAAGGGTTTCGGGTCCCTTCAAAACCTGTTTTTTCCTTAATCAAAAACATAAATTATATGCAAATCAACACTGTGTTAAGCGTGCATTCGAGGTTGGAGACATGGTATATCTAAGCTTGCAACCCTATAGGCAATCTACTCTCAAGAAGAGCAAAACAGAGAAATTGAAGCCACGTTTCTATGGTTTGTTCAAAGTCTCTGAAAGGATTGCGGAATTGGCTTATGAGTTGAAGCTACTAGAGAGTAGCAAGGTGCATAATGTGCTCCATGTGTCATGTCTCAAAAAGGCACTTGGGCACAATGTTGTTGCTTCTTTAGAGTTACCCCCTTTGGATGAAGAAGCGAAGCTTGTGCTTATTCCTCAAGTTGTGATTGATTTCAGAGAATACACATTAAGGAAAAGGACCATCAAAGAATACTTGGTTAAATGGAAGAATTTACTAGTAGATGTTACTTGGGCAAATGATCAAATACTGCAGCATCCATACTTGCAATTTCTTGGGGACAAATAATTCCAGAGAGGGAGGATTGTAATGTCCCCTTCTCAGGCCTAGTTAGCACGAAGACCATTAGCCTATTTTTTGAGTTCTCGTAGGCTAAGTGGTTAGGCACGAGGACTCCAAAGTTCTTGGAGGATACAATTTCAGTGCTACAAGGTTTCTATTTATGGCAATTAGCTCAATGGGCAATACTGGTTTGAAAGACACCCTTTGTAGTGCTTTTAGACTCTTTGAGTGTTCTCTAAACTTCTTGGAGAGCATGTCTATTTTTAGTAAGTCACCAAATTGGCTTTTAGCATTCACTTGATGTCTTGACATCATATTGGCGCAGTCAAAATTGGTTTCCGACGTGTTCCAAGATATTCCATAACTTGGGGTGATATATTTTAGTTATTCACTTAAGTTTATAATGTTTGATTACTATTTTTATTAACTTAAGTGTATTAACTTTATGGAAAGGTATTTTTCTCTCCAATTTGGACGTCTATGAGGAATAAGGGGTTTTTTGCACATGAAAAGATTATTATTATATTTAAAAAGGTATTTGGGGAAAAGTAAGTTATTTTATATTTTTAAATTGAGGGTTTTCCCTCCAAAAGCTATATAAGGAGGCATTGGGAGCTCATTACGACTATGTTGAAGATTGATAATGAAGTGTTGTCGGATTGGCTCTAGATTCTCCAGGTCTTTGAGGACGGTAACCCTCAAGGATTATTCTGGTTTCATAATTGAGAAATATTCCCTAGCTAAACTAATGTGATTCTATTCTAGGATCACCATTGGTGCTAAATGTGAAATTTTCAATTTTGTTTTGAGTGATTGAGTATTTTGAGGTGTTTAGCCATATTATTTTGATGTATTTCATTTCATTTTTTTGGAGTGGAGTTGTTGAAGAGATATCACCTATTGGTTGTACCTTTTTTCTTTGCCTAGGTCGTACCTCTTCACACCCAACTAGGTTGTACACATTGGGGGGCTCACTATTTGTTTGGGAGCATTGTTTGGACAAGTTATGCAGCTATATAAGGAGGCATTGGTAGCTCATTGTGACTATGTTGAAGATTGATAACAAAGTGTTGTCGGATTGGCTCTAGAATCTCCAAGTCTTTGAGAATGATAACCCTCAAAGACTATTCTAGTTCCAGAATTGAGAAATATTCCCTAGCTAGACTGATGTGATTCCATTTTAGGATCACCATTTATGTTGAATGTCAAGTTTTCAGTTTTGTTTTCAATAATGGAGCATTTTGAGGTGTTTTAGCATATTATTTTGATGTGTTCATTTTAATTTGTTGGAGTGTGAGTTGTTACAGGGATATCACCTACTATTCATACCTTTTTTGCTTTGCTTGGATTGTACCTCTTCACATCCAACCAAGTCGTACTCATTGGAGGGGTCACTATTTGTTTGGGAGCATTGTTTGAATAATTTTTCAGACCTAGATGCCTCATATCAGCAAGTAACATTGCAGGTTTAGAGTGAAAACAAGTGGGAGCTATTGGTTGGTATGACCAAGTACAACCATACATCCTCTAGAGGGGGAGTGTGAACATCCCAAGGGAATCACCCCTCATTTCCAACCTTTTTGAGCTTCAAGGGTGGCACCTAGACCTTACAAAGCCATTGCTATCAATTTTTGGGTGCACTTTGAGCTGTTTGGAGGGGTTTCGAGGAAGGCGTTCCATTTTTTTACCTGTTGTGATTGTGTTTCAAACTCATTTCAGTCTCTAGTTTAGCACATCCTTGAGGTATAATTGTCATTATATAGATGGGGTATCTTTTTTCTTGAGTTGGGATACATTTGGGGGTGCTTAATTAGTTGCATATCACTTTAACAGTTGTAGCAACATATATATATTGTTATGGACTAAATTGTAAATGAGCTAATATTATAACATAGTAGTACCACTAGTGAGTCTCTTGATGATTTGTTGCTACTAACTCCACTGCATAGTTGGTGTTATTTGTTTACCCCACTGAACAAGTGGTTTTTTGGCACTCCCTCCCCACTGAAAAGTGGAAGAGCTTGTTTTACATTTCATTGTTATTTCAGCTTTCCCGCTGCAAAGTGGATGTGCTCAACTTACCCCATTGAACAAGTGGTTGTCACTTTCAACAACTTAGTTTCAATTGTAATCCTTACACCATATGTTCTCACCTCGCCCACACTAGGAACTTGGTGATCAAAAAGTGGAAGCTGCTTAGCATTACTTTCTATTTGGGAGCTAACAAGTTTAATTTTTTCAAAAAGAAAGGGTGCTTATTACATTTAGAGTGCAATATTCTATTAACACAAAACTAATCTAACAGACAATACTTTAGCCATGGTAGTCCTTCACTTGCAGTATCCTCTCTTCCCACACTTTCTGGTGTTACAATCTCTATATCTTCACCTATTCTAGTTCTAGGACCATTTTCTACTAGTCTTTCCCACCAGTCTCTTAATTTAACAAAAAATAGCCTTGAAGCATAATAAATATTTTATTGATCAGTCCAAGGGGTTTTTGATTCAAATAAATTCCTTAGGGCATCATACAAAGTGCAGATTGCATCATATGGGTCTATTAATTTTTCAATGTTTAAAATATACCCATGAGTTGAATTTGGTCTCATATGCTCTAGATGAGTGTTTTCCTCTAAGGGTTCTTTTTTTATTTCATTCAATCCATCCATATCTATTCTAGTATATTCCTCCCATTCTTCAAGACTAATATTTGAATTAGAAGTAATATCTATATCCATCCAGTCCATCTCATTGCTCTATTTAAATAAGGAATCCTCCAACTCTATTTCAAGAAAATATTCATAATTTTCCTATTCGTTTTCAAAAAATATAAGTTCTAGCATTTATTTAGTTATTCCAACCTCTTCAAACCAATCTTTCTTTTCAATCATAGCTTTGAGATGTTATTTATCTTTACTGGGACTAGCTTCTTTGGCAAGATCATCAAATAATTTTCTTTTCTAAATAGTTATTTTTGGTTTTAGGAGAGAAATTGCTTTACCTTTTCTTCCTCAAAACTATCCTTATCAGCGTAAGTGACTTTGATTTTTCTGACATAGGCTCTAATCACATCCAATTTTTTGGATACATGATCTAACATAACCTTATTGTCAATGAATTATCCTTGCATTTTGTTGTTTTCTTCTTTGATGTGTTCTAGACTAGCCTCCATTCCCGTTCGATTATTTTGGAATTGGCTTAATCTAGCATCTAGAGTTTTGTGATGATGGGTTACAATACTTATCTCATTATAAGACTGACCTGAAATTCTCAATCCTATTTACTTTTTTCAAAATTTCTTGACTTATTGACAGAGTATTAGAAACATCTACTACTAATTCATGAATATTTTCTTGCAAAGATATTTGTCCTTGTGCAATCCAACTTCTTTGGGATTTAGGGTTCTTTGGTTGTTTTCCTAAAGTTAGTATGAAGCCTAGACCTATATCTTTTTTTATTCTTTTCTAGTTCTAGCTAAAATTTTGTTTTCTTTTATGCATTTTTTTTTAGTAGAGATTCTCTTATCATGGCTGGCTGATCTAGCATTTTACTATTTTTTTCTTCTTTCCTCTATTATCTTTTTGTTCTTCTTTAGGAGTTAAAGCCTAATTTAGTCTAACATGTCAAGTTAACATGTTCGTTAGTTGAGGATTGTTGCTTAAGTCAAATAAGATTGACATGGATGCTCTAGAAAGATAAGGATCTCTAGACATTTGTCTTTGTAATGTATTTTGCGAAGATAGATGATGAACTAGATGCTTCATCAAGAAAATAATCAATATAAGGCTTGTTATTGTAATGGGGAACTAGATTTGTCATAGAATAAGATTTGGAAGGGGCTTTGATAGATCTTCTTCCAAGCTAAGGTTCTAGAGCTTTTTCAATAAAAGTTTGTTTGGGATTGGTTAGCATGCCTATGACAAATACTCTTCTCTAAAGTTGTGGAGAACTGGTGAATCCTAAATGAGTAGGAATAACATCCTAAAAAATGGGGTATATCTTTGGTAATCAATTGCTCAATAATAAGAAACCTTATATCAAACCTTGTATGGTCAATATGTCGACCATAATTTGTCAAAGGAAAATTACCTTCTATATATGAAACTCTTGTGGGGAAACTGGTTGGAGGAAACAGTGTGTTCAATAATCTATAAATACACCTACCTACTACAATACAATATACAAAACCAAGTTGAAGATCTGTGCCTTTGATTTGCAATAATAAGCAAAAAGCAAAGCCAATGTGTTCATTTTCAAGGGAAATAGTAAAATTAGGCCTAGTGGAACATTTTTCGTTTGTCTTCAATCTTCCTTTAAATTTGGATACCATTGTCTAATCCCAAATATGAAACCTAGTATCAATCAAAGTTGCAAAGTAATTGACTTGAAAGTCGTAATTGAATTGTGGGTGAACTATAATGTCAATATAAGAGAAATGGACATGAAAGTAACGCTTATAGCGCCATCTCTAGACATCTTTTGGGACTATAAAGGATAAATATTCAAGTCATATACCTAGGCCTTTGACATTTAGATTGAGTTTAAACTACCATAATGTAGAAAGCATGTGAGCTTGATACCCTTTTCAAGATATAGTTATGATATACTAACTTCAAGAAATTTGAAATTACCATTATCATCTACTAAGATTTCATTATTTAAATAAAGTTATGTATGGGAATAGTACAAATGTACTTGCATCCGTAGACTCCTAATTTCCATTGGAACAAATTACAGATTATGAGTTATTAGTCCGTCATTGAATTTTCAGCACTTGCTTTGCCAGTGCACTTTTCTGGTCTTACAGAGACCCTTCAACACACCCTTCTAGCTTTCAATCAGCTCATATGTTTGTGGTATTCCTAGCTACTAAAAGTCTTACTCTATCTCTCTCAGGAGCTAATAATCATAACAAATGTTAATTGAATTTTGGCAAATAGGATATCGACAAACCATTGGCTCCAAAACCAATTTTGAAATCAACTTTTGAAGAAATAATTTCATCGACTCAGCAAATTACAATATTGGACTAAAATAGGTACTCCTAAATGCTTAAACCGACAAGGATCCAGGCATTCTAGGCCAAATTTCTGACTATAATGATATATTTAATAATGCAGTAAGTCAGATTTGTATTTGTTCAACTGATAGTCCAGTTCTAATATCACATATAAAAGCATATAATGTAGAATGCAAGCTTGGACTTGTTTCCCTCCTGGGAAGATCACATAACTAAATATCATTTCTCAAATTGCTAAAACAGAATCAAATACCAGTTGTGAACTCAAAGCAAATCATTAACACAATGAAGAAAGAAACATATTCCACACTCTATTCCTGAAGTGGAAAATGACAGGTGAATCATCTTATTAAGTTATTGAGTTATACTACTAGAAAGCAATTTCTTGGAAAATCTAATGTTGGAGACAAGTTGCCATACCATGGGACTAATTGGAAGAGTGGAAAACTATTAGTACCTATGGTTAAAAATTAGCCCAACGCGCTACACAAATTGTTTCTCCCATTTTCAGCGGATGAATGTGGGAGATAGGCTCAACCACAAGTGTAAATGGATGAATCTAACCAATCTTCCTATTAAAGTTCACAATGAGCATGAAGAATGGATATAACCTAGACAGAAAGACCACGTGTGCTTCAATCAGTGTGAGACATATCTACAACATACGAGCTTACAAGGAAAGATTAACTGGATTAATCAAAACTTTCAAAGAATGCTAACAAATGATGTGGTGAAACACAGACAATGTAAACATATGGTTAGCAATATACAGCTTAACAAGTAGTTTGAAAAAATAGATGCCACCCAGATGAGTAACAACGAATTCAACATAATATTGTCTAAAATTGAGCTCTAAGGATAAAATCCAACAAGTTGTTTCACAAGGGTAGAGCGGACACAAGCAAAAATGTTAATCACTTGGATGATTATGATGATGACTAAAGCCAAACAAGCCTGTAACTGTTAACCGCTAAACCTACATTACCAATACAAATGTTTGCAGTACAAAATGAGAAAAACAATTCATACCCAAATGGTTGCATGAAAATTTAACAACGGATGCTTTGTTTCAGAGATAGCGTTGAATTATACAAAATGCCATACAACGAGGACCTTGTAAAAATCAGCGCCCCTTCCCTGAATGTGAAAAGTACCATTCAAAGAACCAACAGTTGGGTTTGAGCTGTTTATAACCATTTGATAACTGTTGTACCCATATGAAAATTTCCATATTGTGTCAGTTCCCAGCTAAACCTTTGTCCTTTTGTGAATCGTGAATCATGTTTCCCAGTTCTATTTTATTTCTTTATGTTGTCTTTGTCATCTCTTGTCCCTTTCTGTGCACGATCAGCAAGAAGAGTTTTCAAAACTCTTTTGTGTTGGCAAAAGATGGTTCTAAAGATCAAGTAATAGGTGAGGTTCGTCAATGTTAAGTCCCTTTTTAGTATTTTTAGGAAATATCTAATTTTTTTTGTATTTTCTGATTAAGAAAATGACTGAAAACAAATGTGGAATTATAAAATCAAACTCTAACTATTCTATGATATGACAGCAGATGAAAGTAAATGCAATTTTCAATTTTATTTAATTTATGAAAAACTGAAATAAAATAGTAACTAACCCTAGGGCCTAAACCAGTGCTGATCTCTAATAATTAATTTTAGAGCTTCTAGATCAATCAATGATGATATAATGACAGAAGAATATCAATCTAGATTAATGTTAAATTTAAGTAGACAAAATAATCTTGCAAACAGCTAATGAATGCAAACAACATCAAATGGTTGACTGTATCAGAAATCAGCACAGCAGTTATTAGATCAGCAAATACTAATAAATTAATTAGAAATAGCACAGCACCAATTTGATTCAAGGAGGCTAATTTGGATTCACCTATTTTCAAACTACAATAATCTACAACCCAAGGATATGTATAAATTGCAACGTCTATGAAATCTTAAACCTTGAACAATAGATACAATAATAACCCAGATTACTTTCATATCGCACTAGCCATTAACAGCCAATAATGTCAATAAATACAATCATACTCAGATTCAACTTACTATTTTCAGATTGCAGGCATCATATTCAGCAAAATGTATAAAATGCAACCATATTAATTGCCTTAAGGATAGCACTGAATCTCCAGAATAATTATGAAAATGCAATATAATTTCTTGACTGACCAGCAACTCCTGGAAAAGGCAGAATTTGATGCACAAATCGTGTCGTAATGTCCCATAATGCCTAATTAAAGGCTAATGCAGCAATACATGAATATAATTTGCCTAGTGTAAATTCAAACTCTCAATAATGCCACTGATCCACAATAAAACTCGTTTCTAGCTGATCCACAATCACAATCCTTGTGTACAATCACCCAATGGAAAGTGAGGGTTTTCATCCCTAAATACAGAATGATTCCAAGAGATAGCATTGAATCTCCAGTATAATTATGAAAATGCTATATAATTTCCTGACCATACAGTGGCTGCTGGAGAAGGTAGAATTTGTTGCACAAACCTTGTTGTACTGTTCTATAGTGCCTAATTAAAGGCTGGTACAGCAATATATGAATATAATTTTCCAAGTGTATATTCAAACTCTCAATAATGTCGCCAATATGGAATTTGCTTGCAAATCGAAATTGTTTCTAGCTGATGCACAATCACAATCCTTGTGTAGAATCCCCTAATGGGAAGTGAGTTGTTGTCCCCAAATGCCGAATGATTCCAAGAGAGTTTTCATCCTCTGGAGATCACCAACAACCAAGAGGTTTCACCCTTGTGAGCTCTAATTTGAAATTTGAATTTGTGATAATGATAATTTGACCCTTTTTCTTGGGTGCTTGCCTCGAATATATAGGCGCCAACATTGAGCCCATAATTAATCTTAATTTTTAACTTTTCCCTTTCGAAGTGTCTTAAAGTACTTATAAAATAAAATATTACATAGGCCCAATAATGTCTCTGTAATCGGTCATAGTCATAGTTAGTTTATAATATTTCATATACTTTTGTACATGTTGGTTCGAGAAGACTAATTCCCCGACTAAGTGATTAGTTGTTGTCATGAAGCGTCGTTGGTTCGAGAAGACTAATTCCCAGACTAAGTGATTAGTTGTTGTCATGAAGCGTCGTGACGGTTGGTTCCTCAACCACTACCAACGGCTATTTGTACTCGAGTCAGTATAGTCGAAAGACATTATGTTGGTACTTATGACATTATGTTACATTCTAGTACAGCTAATTGTACTTGGCTACCGTGAATAATAAATGTACTATTTTGTTGTGCATTATGCATTCATGATTGTTTGTACTTGTCTATGTTCTGCTAATTTCGTTTACTCTCATAGTATGTCGTGAGTACTCCAGTGAGTAAACATTTGGCGTCGTTGCCTAAGCGGACCAGGGAATCACTCGTGAGTATGATGGCAGCATAATGGGTCGACCGACGGAAGAGCCTATAGAAACTAATGAAGAAAGGGAAGACGAGTTGACCCAAGATTTGGTAAATCTATGGAACATATCACTAAGAGATCACGTACGGAGGGAAGCCCTCAGGCAAGAAATCCCTAAGGCAATTATCTGGGATAGATTGGAAGTGAACGACGAAGTTGATCATCTCTTCAACCCTCTGCCAAGACTACTGGCTTGCCATTTCATCATCCTGCAAGACCTTTGAACGGAGGAGGATCAGGAACGTCGAAGGCAACAAATATTGTAGTGGTACGAAGAGCGAACCAAACAGGAAGAGGAGTAACGAGACACTAGCTAGAGACGTACTCCCGGTAACCAATGATTGCGTGAACAACTTTTAATGCTCATACAGCCTAACAAAGACAAGAACCAACGACCAATCGGGCACGAAACTCAAGAGGAGAAGGTTCGGCGATCACTCAAACTACAGGAGCAAGAAAACTAGCGACAAAGACTAAGGCAAGTTGATAAAGAATTTAATGAAGATCTAATTGAAATAAACCAAAGTATAAAAAGAGCACATGAGAATCTTGAGGAAATAGATCGATCCATCGATAGAGCACATCAAAGTTTTGTTGAGGGGAGGGACGAAGGACCTTTCAGCACTCCGTACGTACAAAGGTACAAAATCACTTAAAATGAAAATGAATTAAGTGAAGAACTTGATAGCAACTTCTGACGCATTCGGGAGCTGTCCATATCGGACGAAGACGAAGGGCTGAGGATTGGAAGATCTGAGCCCGACCCCAGGGCAGAGGGAGCACCGGAGTGAACCTCGGGAGACTTGAGGTGTCAAGGACGCGGATAGAGGACGTGGGAGAGACCCATACATGGCTGAGAGTGCAAGAGACACATCGGGACGTAGCGGGAGAACCAGTCCAATCAGGTCCAACGCACAAGGAGGAGAGTAGGGAAGGATGGTGACTCCGCCAGGCGAGCGGCAGAAATTGTTGAAGTTCACGGGGAACGAGTTAGAAGATCCAGTATGCCATTGCAAAACATGTGAAACAATTTGGATAGCCAACGGACAGGATGATTCGGATCACTAGCTGAAAGCATTTCCAGCAACACTAAGAGACAATGCCATTGACTAGTACTCAAAATTGGACCAAGTACAAAGGGCATCATGGAGATTACTAAAGAAAGTATTCCAAGATGAGTTCAAACTCTTGAGGGATGATAGTGAGATTGTGGCGGAGATCTACAATACCAAGCAAGGGAAGCAGGAGAGTGTGCGTACCTATAACCGAAAATTGAAAGATTTGTTGGGGAAACTAGAAACACAGCCAGTGGATGGGTTGAAGAAGTGATGGTTCATTGAAGGACTACTTCCCTCGCTTTGGAAGTAAATGAAGGTGGTACCTCCATCCTCGTACACTGAATCATATAACCGCGCGATGGACATCGAGATTGAAAACAAGACATCTTCGCGAGGGAAAAAGAAAGATGACAACAAAAGTACGGGGGAGAGTGAAGATGAGTCAAAAACTATACAATCTCTTTGTCGAGATATGCTAAGAATGATAAAAGAACTGAAAGCTGACAAAGAAGGGTGGAATGAGGTGAACGAACTGCGGTGTACCGAATGCAAAACAAAAGGTCACACAAAGGCGAACTGTCCAAAGAAAATGTTTTGTGACATCTGCCAAGTTATGGGACACTCCATCAAGGAGTGCCCGTACAACTTAAAGAAACGGAGTTCGCAAGTATTCTTCACACAAGGGGAACAATCAACCCCTCCAACCACACCACCGAAAACCCAAAACAACAATGCATCCCCTGGTGGCTATCGCAATAATCGAAGGAGTAATAATAATATGCCACGAAGCAAAATCCAATACAACAACAAAGGTAGACCCATGATCCAATGCCGAAAATGTAACAAATGGGGTCACTTTGCAAGGGATTGCCAAAGCGGTCAAGGTGCTGGGGGAAGGTTGTGCAAATGGTGTGCTCCTAGCGATCATGAAACACCGACTTCCCAAAGTAGAAACGCATCAACATGCTAGAGGTAGCTGACGAAGAGGTCCTGGAAATTACAAGGGCGTAGACAAAGCAGGCCAATGGAAAATGAACGAAGAACTTCCAAGGCGGATAGTACGTCATTGCAGTCGGAGTTGGAGAAGAATATAGTACAGCAAGTGCTTCACACAACCGTATCGATTAAGATAATAGACCTACAAATGATGCCTCAACTAAGGGTACCACTCACGAACATCATCGAGGAAAATATTGAGAAGGGTCCAACAGAGAGTACAACAGAACTGGCAGGAGAGGCCATGGATCCAATGCTACTCGCAGTAAATGTCGGGAGGAAGCCGACTGTCGTACAGATGGAAATCATGGGGAGAAAACTCTCCAACACCATCGTCGACGAAGGCTCTAGGGTGAACGTACTGCCAAAGCAGACATGGAAGTGCCTGGGGAAGCCAGATCTTTGGCCCCCAACATTCCATCTGGTAGGTGCAGACCATCAAGGCATCAAACCTAATGGCGCAGAAAGTTTTGATCGACAAGCAAAAGTTCTTGTTAAATTTTATCATCATCCCATTGGAGAAGAAGGCGTATGATGCATTGTTGGGACGAGGATGGTTGATTTCCGCCAAGGTGAACCACAATTAGAAGAGGAACAGACTCTCGATCGAGAGCCATGGGAGGAAGTACACTATTGACTCAAAGAACCAGGTTGTGAGCGAAGAATTGGCTTCCTCTGGATCAGAACTAGACAGAGGGGTCTCAGATGTCAACGAAGGAAGACAATGGAACCAAACGTCAATGGTGTACTCGAGCTCGAGAGTTGCTCGGAGGACGAGACAAACTCACTGAACGGGCTATTTCATTGGCAGATGGAAGATTATGAGGTGTTCCACCGAGAGTGTAACATGCTATAGATCGGAGAAATCAATGAAGGAGAGGAGAAGGGCACGTCCAACCAGACAATTTCGAACGAGTACAGCCAAACACTTCCGACCGAGTATGAAGCATATAAAGAGAGTATCAAAACTGGATGATACACTAGCTAACAAGTTGGAACATGACAAAGTACGAGGTAGTGAGAGAATGTCAGAAGAAAGGAAGAGAGAGGAGACAGAAACTGAAGAGGGAGAATACAAAAGGCAAAAAATAGATAAGGAGGTATTGAAAATTGAAAAAATGAAAATAGAAGAGTTGGAAAATATAAAAAAATGAAAAAATTGAAAAAATTGAAAAAATTGAAAAAATTGAAAAAGTTGAAAAATTATGAAGTGGAAAAATGAAAAAGTTAAGTAGGAGAATTCAAAAATTGAGAGAGAAAGAATGCAAAAGGAAAAAAATAAAAAATTTAAAAAGGAAAAAGCATTAAAAAATGAAGTGGGAAATATTAAAGTGGGAAGTGAAAAGACTAAAAAACTAAAAGAGACATGGAGAATTAAAGTGAGAAAAATTAAACTAAAAGTTAGCCATGTCTTGGCCAAAAAGCAAACCGTAAGAATGTCCATGCAATCAAATACCAGAGGAATTAGGATGGCCAACATGAAGCGGTAAATCTGGGAATGAAAGAGGTAGTTAGTAATGTTCTCATTGGCAAAGTGTGCACACCTGAAGAGAAGGAATGAATAATCAAAAGCCTAAATTTTTTTTCAGACGTTATTGCCTGGAGTTATGATGATCTAAAGACATGACACATCCATCATCACACATACGATTCCCCTCAAGACAGGTAGCAAACCGTTTAGGCAGTGTCAGAGGCCAGTAAACCCTTTATTGGAGCCCCTTATCTTCTAGGAAGTTAAAAAATTACTGTCAACAGGCATTATCTTTCCAATACACCATTCGACGTGGGTCACCAACCTAGTACCAGTTCGCAAGAAGAATGGAGAGATACGGCTATGTGTAGATTTTTGAAATCTTAATAAGGCTTTAGAAAAGGATAATTACCCTTTGCTATCATTGGATGAAGTGTTGCGAATTGTAAATGGATCTCAGATGATGTCTTTCCTTGATGGATATTCACGGTACAATCAGGTGCTAGTAGAACACGAGGATAGACTTAAGATTGCATTCACTACAAAGTGGGGCACATTTGCATACAAAAGAATGCCATTTGGGTTGATCAATGTTGGAGCCACATTTCAAAGGGCTATGGCTATCACCTTCAAAGATCTTGTAGGAAAATGCATCACTATCTAAATGGACGACCTCACAATATTTTCCAAGAAAAGGGAAAGTCATGTTGAAGACCTAAAGAAAATATTTCAAAGGTGCAGAAGGTATGGAATTCCATTCAACCCAAAGAAGTGCATATTTGAAGTAACCGAGGGAAAGTTGCTAGACCATGTGATTACAGACAAAGGGATTCTTATCGACCCTGATTGGGTAGAAGCTATATCAAGGATCAATTTGCCAGCAAGTCAGAAAGAGTTAAGGGCTTTCTTTGGAAAGATTAATTTTGTAAGAAAATTCATAACAGGATTTGCTGAAATAGTCAGGCCCTTGAATGAAATGTTGAAGGAGGATGCAAAAATAGAGTGGACAAAACCAGCAAAGAGGGCCTCTGAAGAAATCACACAAGCCATAATCGATGCTCCTGTCTTGGTCAGCCCTGACTACACGAAGCCATTTTACCTCTATTCTTTTGCATTAGAAAATTCTTGTGCTGCAATGCTTACACAAAAGACAGATGAAAAAGATGAACACCCCATAGCTTTCATGAGTGCACCTTTTAAGGATGCGGAATTGAGATACTTGAACATAGAAAAACAGGCATATGCTTTAGTCAAGGCGATCAAAAAGTTCCGACATTACATTTTGAGAAGCAAAGTCTTTGCAATAGTCCCAGATGTAGTTGTTAAAACCCTCTTGATGCAAAACGAATTAGGAGAAAGAAGACGCAAGTGGGTTACCATTATTCAGGAGTACGACATAGAAATCCAACCAATGGAGATTGTTCGTGGCCAACCCTTAGCACAAACCATTGCGGTAGGGCCAGGACTAGTACAATAGGTTTATGAATTACAAGAGGTATCTCTAGATGAGTGGTACAATGATATAACCTACTTTTTGCTCAACAACAAATGCCCAAGTCATCTAAATCTAGTACAAAAGAGGGCCTTAGAATGAAAAGCCAAAGATACATGTTACAAGGATCAGTATTATACAAAAGGAACCATGAGGGAGTTTACCTAAGATGCATCGGAAAGGAGGAAGCAAAACAAATAATGGAGCATTTTCATACCAGATTTGGGACAGGTCATGGAGGAGCATTAGCAACAACACATCAAATCCTAATGGCAGGCTACTATTGGCCTACACTATTTAAAGATGCATATGATCATGTGAAGACTTGTCACACATGCCAAGTAACTGTTGTACGAGAAAATAACCCAGCTATGCCACTTCAACCTGTCATAGAAGTAAGACCTTTCGCAAAGTGGGGACTTGACTTTATCGGTATGATCAACCCACCCTCTGCACAGCATAGGTATATTCTGACCGCGACGAACTATTGCACAAGGTGGTCGGAAGCTCAAGCTTTGAAATTATGCACAACTAATATTGTAATTAAAGTTTTAGAAGAAAACATTATCACTAGATTTGGTTGTCCTCATGCTTTGGTATGTGATAATGGGCATGCATTTTCTTCTTTAAAATTTTCTAACTAGGCATTTGAGTACAATATCACTTTAAAATTTTTGTCAAATTATTATCCCCAGGGTAATGGATTAGCGAAATCCACGAACAAAAATTTGTTGAGCGTTATCAAGAAGTTGTTGGACAAGAATCCAAGGGACTGGCATACACAATTAAAATTAGCTCTTTGGGCGGATAGAGTAAGAGTGCAAAGTTCCTTAGGGACATCGCCCTATCATCTAGTGTACGGACAAGACCCTGTGTTTCCAATACAATTAATGATTCCAATTTTACAATTTACACAAGAATGTCTGGATCAAGAGGAAAGAGTTAAAACCAGATTGTCACAACTATTTCTTTTGGAAGAAAAAAGGGACCAAGCCTTGGAAATTTTGCAAAACATCAAGGTGTTGTAAAGAGATGGTTCGATCGACAAGCGAGAGTAAAAGCATTCAGAATTTCTAATTTAGTCCTTTGTTGGGATAAAGCCCATGAACGAAGAGTAGACCATGACAAGTTTGACAACCTATGCATGGGTCCTTATCAAATTTCAGAAATTTTAGGAGATAATGCATTTAGACTGAAGATATTCAGTGGACAAGATGTCCCATTGCCAGTCAATGGGTAGTTCCTCAAGCATTATTTCCAATCTTAAGTTCCTAGTGAGTCCTACTCTTGTACATAGGTTAGTTTTCTTTCCGGTTGTGTTTTGTTTGTTTTGTTTTGTTTTGGTCTTAGTTTAGTTTCCTTTGGTTTGGTTTGCTTACGTTTAGATGCTTTGCTTTCCTAGTCTAGCTTGGCTTAGTCTAGAATAAAGGGATCCGTATTTGCAAAAGGGTGATAATGTTTCAAGCACACACTGGTCTTATTCCACAAAGCAATATATGGATCATTCCTTTGATAAATGTTTATTAGGGATCTTGGAATCCGAGATTAAGTCTTTCTAGTTTGTCCTTAGGTTAGGATTTGTACTTGGCTAGAAAGGGAATCATCTATTGTGTCTTGACACTGAGTCTTAAAAAATCACTATAATTTTACACATATGTAATCAATTACTCTAAGTCATTGTGTTCTTTTAGGAGAAGCCGTGGCTGGTGAAAAATATTAAGTCCTGCTTCAGAGCCACTGCGATTCTTAAACCCAAATGAGCTTCACTGCTTATGAGCCAATTGAAGAATATGAGAAAAGAGAAGCAATATCAAAAGAAAGAAAAAAAGAAATAAAATTGAAAAGAGAAAAGGAAAAATATTGAAACATTTGGCTAATGGGAGCATGCAGGTAACTCCATCGGGGCTATGGACACTTGGCTGGCAACGGAGCAATATTAGTAAGAATCACAACGATAACCTCGTCGGGGCTATGGACGCCTGTTTGGCAGCAAGGCAATGTCCAAGATGCTTTTGAAGTAAGGATTACTACGTAACCCGTTACGGCCAACTCTAGGAGTTCCAATGATCTTATGAGGTGGAAATAAATGCATTTGCACACACTGGTGATTGAAAGGAAAAGTGTCTTGATCCAATTTAGGATTCCTTTCCTTTTCTTAGTACACCTTTTAACCTATAGGTAAGTTAGTTTGATTTAGTCAAAGATTTCAAATTCAGAATAGGTCTTTATCTTTGGAATGTTTAGGAACATTCCTCACGTGGAGTCGCCAGATGTTGTGACCTAATCACACATCACCCCATTGCAAATGAGGACCCCCTCTTTGGTCTAATCTGGTGTCTTAGTGTTAGAGTTGGTTTTGGCGCTAGCTTCAGTTTCTTTGAGTCTCTTTCGAAGCAAAGATGGGTTGGCACGTCCGAAGTCTAGGTTTGAGTCGAAACTTGTCAAGATTTGAGATAGCTGAGTAGATCAAGTCAGTGCTCGGAGGGTCAAATGAAGTTTCTAACACCACATGAATGTTCAGAAGGGTTGTTATAGTAAAAATGACTATTCAACGGGCGAATTCGGACAACCTTGCTTTTTCAAGAAAAGTTGTTTTTTGCTTTTTTGCTTTTTCAAAAGTTCCATTTTTGGCATTTTGGGACCAATCAGGGATTTACTATTTTTAGAAATTTTTCTTTTTGCTTTTTTTCTATTTTTATAAGGTGCCAGGGTTAGGGTTTCGAAAGTGTCAAGGCAGAAAACCTATAAAATCCGCCCCAAACAAGAAGAAATCTTCCTCAAGCCATGAAGTTCGCCCATGATGGAAAATCTAGTTGAGAGGAAATCCACTAAAAATCACATGAAATCCAATTGAAGTTCGCCCACCTCCAAGAGTAAAATTCAATTTGATGAAGTAAGATTTCAGTTGGGCAAATATGTCTAAAAGTAGAAATCCAACTCGAAGTGGATAAAATTACTTAAGGAAAATGATGGAAAATCCAGTTAAAACCTCAAGAAATCCATGTTAAAGTTTTCAAAATCCAAAGATACCCCCTAAGGTAAGAAATTCACTTAAAATAATAAGAAATCCAGTTGGGGGGTGTATTTCCCAAGAGGAAGTCCACAAAATTGCCTAAGGCATGAAATTTACCTGGGAGAAGGAAAGAAAATCTAGTTCAAAATCAAAAAATTCCACATAGGGGTCGACTTTCTTCTAGCAAGTTAAAACAAAGATTAACTTAATTTATTTTTTTTAAAAACTTCACAAGCAAGCCAAAAGGAGAAAAACAAAGAAGGCGCCCGAGGGAAAAATCAAAAAGAGGATAAGTTTTCTTCCTTTTTTGTTTTAAATAAAGCATCCAATCATGAGATGGGTCAAATTCCTTGAATAAGGAAAGATTTTGCTTATAAAAGGAGGCACTTGAAGTGTCTTTTTCATTCAACACAAGTTTAAATTCATCTCAAGGAGCTGCATGTAATGTCCCCTTAGTAAACTTAGGCTAACCTGTCCTAGAAACATAATATGCACAAGTTAGGATCAAGAATTTGTATTTACCAACACTTAATTTTGTACATGTAATTTTCCTTGAGGACCTACACACATCATGCATTACCAGCAAATACACGTAGTTCCCTAATCCAGATTAAATTAGACAATTCTAGATTGAACATTTTAAGAATAAGACAAATGCATTATTATCTAGTGCATAAAACACATCATAATCTGATATGACTTATTTCTCTTGATTGGAATAGATCTTTGCCTTTTCCTCTTTCGTAACCTCATTGGCGGATGGAAGGATTACTGTGCCAAGAGTGCATGAATGGTCTCCAAATGGACTCCCTCAAGGTCTCCTACCCGTCTTGGGACCATCCATCAATTGACTGAATTACTAGCCTTCCCTCCACAAACTTCCTATCCTCAGTGGGTATTAACGGAAGAGACTTTGACCCGAAATCTATTCTTTTAGTAAAAGTCATAATAGCTTGATAAGGTACAATAATTGTTATAAGCAACATTATTGTGACATTGATAAAAATATCCATTTACTTTTATATGTGGAATCTGACATTCACTTATGCTGTATATATGAACTAATTTTGTTGACACATATATATATATCTATTGACTGCAATTGTGGCAGTTAATCTTTCTACTTTATCGTATTATATTTATTCAAATTCACAAATTATCATAGATTAAACATTCACTGACATTTCATCCAAAGATCTAGGTTAGTCATTGTACAGTAGCAAGTCATAATCCTCAGAACATGATTCTCATTTTATTCCAGACGGCTGAAGGTACTTACCTCTGCCTGGTCTTCTCTTTACTCGATAAACTCCAAGGTGTGTTCAATGTGTTCTTGTGTGCCTTTTGTGCTTTATCCGATCTCTCTTCTCTTTCGTGCAATGATTCATTCTTTTTCCCGAATGTGTTCTATTCTGATCTCCATCCCTTGTTGCCTTAGTCCCTTATATATCTACAATGGAAAAGGTCGTGGCTTTCCACTTTCTTTCTTAATCAAGAGACAAGTCTCTCTTTGTTGCCTTTCTTAACTAATCAAGGCTTGCTGTAAGTTCTCTTTTAATACTTTTAATACCTATTGCTTATTACTTACCTAAACTCCAGTCAATTGTTATACTCAGATGTAATTATAGGTAATATAGTGTAGACTTCATAATCAAATGTATACAACCTTCCCTGGCATCTGGAAGTCACAAACGGAAATATCGGTGGCGACGGTGATAACACTATATCCCAATGGTGAGAGTCCCGATCCTATGAAATAGAGCTCCAGAACATCCAAGATATACCTTTGGTTCTTGTTTATATATTGAGCAGTTAAGATATGTGTGGCCGCATTAGATATTTGCATTCCTAAGATGGTAGCATTTTCACCCGATTTAGCTGAGATCATATCATTACTGTTACCTTTATTTTCAAAGGGAGCATTTTGTTTGTGACCAAAATGTGCAAAATAAATCTTTATAATTGTAAGCTTGATTGGGGTTTGCATTACTAGTTAATTATTTTCAAAATCAATAATTATTCGTACTTAGTAATCGTAAGTAATTATGCTTGGCTCTGTGAAATTCACCTACAAAGAATCTTGTATCAGCTCGAAAGCTGGTCAAGAACTCACGGACCTATCATTATCAAGGGAATAGTCATTATAAACCTTACATTCGCTTATCACAGTTAATTGCCGCCCATACTAAAGAGAGACAAAGTTACATAAAAGAACGTTAATAGACAATATCACCTAATCATACAATAACAAAGCATTGAACCCTAAGCATGAGTTTTGTTGTAATGTCCCCTTCTCAGCAATGAATCTTGCAGTTGACCGTTAGCCTATTCCTGAGACCTGTAGGCTACTCGGAGGTAATAATTAGGGTTTCCTATTTTCTAGGGGGTTGTTGCTTGGAGTTCTGAGCTCGGTTTGCAGATTCTTTCTGGGTTTTCAAAGAGCTTCGCAATGGTATGGCATGCATGGTGTTCTGAGCAACTTTCTGAATTTACAATTTTTAGTAAATTCTATTTCTGGTAGTGGTCCTGTTGGTTTCAACATAGTTGACTCCTCTCTTCAGCCAGTTCAGTTGGTATCGTTATTTTTGGCCTTTTGATGCATTTTCTGGAGGGATAAGTTAATTTTATGTTATAATGTTATATTTTAATGTTATAACCCCTTTGCCTAGCTTCACGACTTAAAGAAGTTTTAAAAAGGGGACTTCAAGGGTGGACGCCTCATCAGGAGGTGATTAAAATATTTCTAAAGGTCAAATTTGGCTTGAGATGCTTGGGACGCCAACTTGAGGAAAGATAAATATTAATTTAATAAAGTGTTTGCCTTCATAAAATGGGACACCAACTTGAAGTGGAGATTGAGTCAACTTGAAATTTGAAAATAATTTGACTTCCTAGTTTGGGCGCACTTTCTAGAAGCTTCTGGAGATACTTTGCAAGTTTATAAAAGGGAGCCTTCTTTCTTCAGTTCATTATCTCATGTCTTCAATAATGTTATGCTGCCGAAATGGTGAGTGAGTTTCTTCGAGGAAAGCATACCTCCTAGCATTTGGCTCAGCATCTTGCTTGAAAGATAGCAACTAGTTGAGAGATAGATTGTAGTTGATGTTCCTTTGCAATTGTACTGAGTTTCTTGCATTTGTAGTTCAGTTTCCTAGCATGTTAGTCAAGTTTTGGAGTTGCTGGTCTGTGTAGCTGATTGTAAGTTTTATTCATAAACCCAAAAATAAAAATATTCTCATTTTGGGTACTTTACTTATCTAATTCCTTGCTAGGGGCGACCATGTGTTGCAATTTGCAGATTTTAATATCAAGAGTTTGATTTTAAGGAGCAAAATCGCCCCTCCTTGAGGGCCGTACCATTATGGACATGCTTGGAATTCCGTGCAAAATTAATATGAGTCTTTTGGGTTGGTTTTATTGTTCCTTCTTGGGCGCCATCATCCTAGGAGCATTATGCATTTTGTCTCATGTGTTTTGGGTGAGTTTTGAGTGAGTTGTGAGCATAATAGTGAGTTGCTGAGTTGTTGGTCTGTGCATTTTCAATCAATAATCAGCTATATCAGATTGTGTGAATTCCTTAGTTGAGTGAGAAGTTGATTCTAAGGGGTCTTGTGAGCATGGGAGAGTTGTTAAACATTATTGCAGCATTATTAAGCTTCTAATCTTGTGTTCTTGGCAAGCACTCTATCTCATTGTAAGCTGAACAGTAGTACTGTCAGCATTCTCACTTCTTATTTATTTACTTGTACTTCCTGCTAAATAAGTGGAAAAGGTTGGCTTGCCGCCTATTTACTTTCAGAAATTGCATTGTACTTCAAATTGCTGATTGGTTGAGCCGTCACTAAATTCATGGATCCTCTGACCATATGCTTGCCCCTCCTCCCACATCGGGTCTTAGGGCACATTCTTGGTTAGAGTTACATTATGGTCAACTAGCTCATAGGGATCCTCTGACCATATGCTCGCCCCTCTTCCCACATCGGGTTTTAGGGTGCATTCTTGGTTAGAGTTACTTTCAGTTCAAGATCCTCTGACCATATGATAGTATCTTGCCCAACTTGGGGATCCTGGTGCACATCCTTGGTTAGAGTTACCTTCCGCATCGTTTTGGTTTTAGAGCTAACCTTAACAGGTGCGTGTTGCATTGTATTTGCTATCAAAAAAAAAAAAAATTGGTCTGGTTCATTACAGTGGTATCAGAGCCATGATCCTGCCAACCTGTGCCCTGCAATGATTCAGTTGACAGATGAGTGATAGTAATTGTAGATACTACACTAGAAGTCAGGCCAGAAATCAGCAGTCACAGTTTCCACCAGTGCCAGAAGCAAATACCTTTTCAAAGGCTTTGAGAGAAACTGGGAAAGCAGTAGATATCAGTAAAGCAGTTGAGAACATGTTAGATAGTCATAAGCAGACCATGGATGAGAGAGAGGATAGGATGGAGAAAAAGTTTGATGGGATGATTGATATGATGTCCCATTTTCTTGCAAGAATGGATCAGCAGGCTACTCATAATCATACTCCTAGTCAAAACAATGCCACAAAAGAAAATAGTGATGTCAATGGAAACAATGGCAATGGGAGAGACAGGACTATTGGCCAACATGAGGCCACCTCTAGAGGATCAACCTCTAGGCCACTCTTTCCTACATTCACTCAGAGGGAGGAACCACAAGTTGAGGCTGCCATTCCTTTTGCAGATGATGCCAGACAAGCCTACATGGAGTATGCCACCTTACCCACTGATCTTAGAGACGAATGGTCCTTTGGTCAATTCTTGAATCATAGAAACAGAAGAAACAGAGGAAGAGCTGATAACCAAGCTCCTATGGCTCCTAGAACTGACTATCAACAAGCCCTTGGGAAGGTGTCCTTGGCTCACTTCGATGGAAGTGAAGCGTGTTCAGCAAGGTCGTGGGTTCAGAAGCTAGACAACTACCTTTCACTAAGGCCCATGCCTAAAGAAGATACCATAAAATTTGCAATGTCGCATTTGGAAGGTACTGCGCATAAGTGGTGGTACCATGGTTTGGTCACACTTGGCCACAACCTCATTCGAACCTATGATGAGTTCACAAATAAGTTGATTGAGACGTTCAATACTAAAGATCCAAAGGTGAAGTTTAGGGAGCTTGCATAGCTAAAACAGCATGGTTCATTGGAAGCATACATTGGAGATTTCCAAAGACTTTCCGTGATGGTGCCCAACATCACTGAAAGAAGGCTAGTTGTACTATTCTCCGAAGGATTGATGGAACCATTGAAAGGATGGGTTAAGGCATTCGACCCACCAAATCTAGAAGAAGCCATTATGAAGGCTCGAAGCATGGAGTTGTCAGCGCCAAGACCAAGGTTTCCACTAAAGCCCTTTGCTCACAAGAGGGATAAAAGGCATTCTTCAAATCAGCATAAGAAATTCCCCTCTAGGATTGATGATGAACTCCGGGAGAAGTTGAGAAAGGAGGGAAAATGTTACACTTGCAAAGAACCTTGGACTAAGGGTCATAGATGCTATGGAAGGGGCCATCCAAACCATTTGGAGGCCTATTCTGATTTTGGATCAGAATCTGATCACTCGGAGCAGCAATATGGTTTTGAAGAAAGTGATGAAGAGAAAGCTCCGAAAGAGTCCGAAGATGAACAAGGAGGTGGGGGCACTTTTGCCCAACTCTCAAGCTTTCACAAAAATGAATCCTTCAAGGTTCGAGGGATGATCAAGGGGCAGTGAATAGTTGTTTTGATTGACACTGGAGCAACGCACAACTTCATTGATGAAGGCATGGTGACAAAGAAAGGGCTCCAAACGGAAGAATTTGAAGGCTTCAAAGTTATGGTTGCTAATGGGTTTGACATCTCTTGCACCAAAAAGATTTCAAACATGTCTATGCAATTGGGCAACTATGAAATCAAAGATGACTTCTATGTAGTCAATATTGGGGATACGGATGCCATCCTTGGCATTCAATGGCTGCGTTCACTTGGAGAGATCTCTCTAAATTTGCAAACCATGGAGCTCAAGTTTCAATCCGATGGAAAGAAGGTGGTGCTAAGAGGAATGTCTAATGGAGGTCCTCCGATTGTTTCCTTCAAAAGAATGGAGAGGTTGATTCGACATGATCAAGTTGAGTGGGCTACAAAATGTATGGTTCTTCCAGCTAGTCCAGTTGAAACAAAGAGGGACTATCCTCCAGATATTCAGTCTATACTCACCAAGAAGAGTAAGGTGTTTGTTGATCTACCTCCTGGGCCGCCTCCTGAAAGGGGAGCTGAGCATGTCATCGAACTCAAAGATGGGGCCAAGCCGGTCATCACAACACCATATCGGTATCCTAAGAAGTAAAAGGACGAGAATGAGAAAAACATAAGGGAACTTTTGGAGATGGGCTTCATTCGTCCAAGCAAGAGTCCCTTCGCTTCAGCAATAGTTCTGGTGAAGAAGAAGGATGGCACATCCGCATGTGTGTGGATTATCGTGCCTTGAATCAAAGCACAATTCAAGAATCGGTACCCCATCCCCCGAATAGATGAGCTCATTGATGAGCTATATGGTGCCAACTTCTTTTCAAAAATTGATTTGAGATCAGGTTACTACCAGATTTGAATGAGGGGATTAGATGTTGAGAAGACGGCATTCAGGTGCCACTATGGTCATTTCGAGTTTTTAGTCATGCCATTTGGGTTGACTAACGCTCCTGCCACCTTCCAGTCCTGTATGAAGAGTCTTTCAAAAGCAGTTGAGGAAGTTTGTGTTGAACTTTTTTGATGATATCCTCATCTTCAGCAAGACATGGGAATAACATCTTAAGCACTTGGAGGAAGTGCTTAGCATCCTAGAATTAGAAAGTTTGTTTGCCAAAGAATCCAAATGTGAATTTGGAATGAAGGAGTTGCTCTACCTTGGTCACATAATCAGTGCTGAAGGGGTGAAAGTTGATCGAGAGAAGATCAAGGCGATAGTTGATTGGCCACCATCAAAGAACTTGACTCATTTGAAAGGATTCTTGGGTCTTTGTGGCTTTTACAGAAGATTTGTGAAGGGCTACTCTCAAAGTGCTGCTCTTCTTACTGACCTCACTAAAAAGGGGGCTTTCATTTGGTCAGAAAAAGCACAAAGTGTTTTTGATAAGTTCAAGAAGATCATGAGTTCTTGTCCGGTTTTGGCCATACCGGATTTTTCCAAGCCTTTCGAATTGCAATGTGATGCATCAGGAGAAGGTGTTGGCGCTGTTTTGATGCAAGATAAGCATCCCATTGTATTTGAAAGCAGAAAATTAAGAGGTGTTGAAAGGACTTACTCCATCTACGACAAAGAAATGCTTGCAATCATGCATGCATTACCTAAGTTCAGACAATATTTGGTGGGGAGCAAGTTCGTTGTCAAGACGGATCACAATAGCCTCAAGCACTTCATGCATCAAAATGACTTGAACGAAAGACAACAAAAGTGGGTGAGTAAGCTTCAAGCTTACGATTTTGACATTGAGTATGTCAAGGGGAAAAACAACATTGTGGCGGATGCTCTATCTAGGAGGCCTCATTTGAGCTTTTTGTGTGAGCTTACTGCTGATTGGAAGGAGTTGTTGCTTGCTAATTATGCCAAAAATTAGTTTGCAACCTGTTGGGTGAAAATTATGTAATCAACTTTTCGATAGAAATTTATGTGATCCCATAATAGTGGTTTACAATTTTTGGCCAAACTGGACACTGAAATTATTATTTTTAACTAAATCTTCACATTCGGGCACCTATAGCGGCTAAACTGTGAGGAATTTGAAGATGGTACAAACTAGAGTCTCATCAAATTTTGCCTATAGATTCTAAAAATATTTTTTTCAAAATTTTTGGAATGAAATTGCACTTATTTTTCCATCTCCCACGAAAATAGATTTTTTTCAGAAAACAACATTTTAAAAAAGTGACGCACACCGTATAACGCATAACTTTTTTTCCATGAAAGATAAAATTCTAATTCTTTCAAATTTAGATTTGTAACTCTGATATTTAGTGCTTCCACTTGGTTAGATAGTTTTTTATTGAATATTTTTTCCTTCATCAAGTTTCAAAGTCAAACGAATTACAATTCACATAGCGACTATATAACGCTTTAACTTTTTGTATATGTCAAAATTTAATTTAATTTTTTGTTGCATCAAGGACTTTAATATCCGCACTCATATTTTTCAATTTTTTGATAATCTTCTATTTTTCCACATGTGAAGAACAAATAAATTCATTTTCGATGAAAACCTATGTTTAATAAAACTTAAAAACAAATACATAACAAAACCAAAACATATTAAAATTATATTCATTGGATAGCTTTTTCTGAGGAATACCATAATCATTTGAAATAAATTTTAAATGAATTCATTTGATCCCCCAAAATCTAAATCAAAAGTGATTTTTTATCAGCATTTTGATAGGTGTAAAAGAGACGCATTTATAGGTATGGTTTAAAACTAGCAAGGTTCTATCCAAGGGGGTTTGATCTAATGTGATTTAATCAAACCCTCTTCAATTGGAATCCTTAAAATGGAAATTTTTAAGGCTTAAATCATTATATTTTCTAAAAATATGTGATTTCAGCTAAAATTCGTTCCTCTCAGGAATTGTAAACCACTATTATGACAGCACCTCACAACTAGGACTTCAGCCACAGCTATGTGAGATATAAATTTCTCCTCTCAGAAAGGGGAGGCACCCTTCTTACTGCTGACAGAAGCTATAGTAAAACAAATAAAGTAATTACAGAATGTATACAATACTTACGAAGTGGCGGGGGAGAGGGGGGGGTGTGTTACATTCATCCTTCTCTCTTTTTTCAGAGAAGATGTTTACAATGCTTCACTATTGGAAGTTCTAAATTCACAATAAACTTAAACGTTCAACAAGCAGTAATGCCAATATCTCTATCTTGTCAAAGCAAAGCGTAGAGATACCAGAAGTGATAAACAATAAACAAATAAAAGAAAAGGGAAAGCTCACTAAGGCACAAAGTCGTTCCGTAGCTTTTTCAATGGTGGATTTGTGAAGGACGTATCATTTGTTGCATTAGAAACACAAAGTCTTCTTAGATGCAGCAAATCCTCGAATAGCATGAACAATTACAAGCGCAAAGTCTTGTAGATCATCCAACCAAAGTATCCAAAGAGCATGAACAATTACAAGCACAAAGTCTTGTAGATCATTCAACAATAGTTAAACAAACACAAAACATAAATCCAAATAAAAGATGTAACACAAAGTTTACATGAATTACTTAGAGTCTTTCAGATTTCATAAGCTAATCACCACCAATCTCAATCAAATTCAAAAGACAATCGATGCAACGCAAAGTCTGTTATGCAATTTCTTTCTTTATTGATTTAGATTTAGATTCACAAAACATGAACACAAAGTTTCACAATTTGTTGCAAATTGAGCAACACTTCGTTGCAAAAACTAAAGGATAAACAATACAAAGGAAATCTCTCATATATATAGAAAGAGGGAAGAGCAAAATTAGGAAACTAATTGAGAAAATCAAGGAAAGTTGGGTGAGCAATTCTAGGAGATCTCACCTAACTTTGACCAAAGTCAAACTGTAATTTTTCTTAATGAAATTACATCTCGAATTTGGTGCAATTACAATTTACAAAAAGACATAAAATGTCAGGAAATATTTACAAGATGCATAATGTTGGAAGCATAAAAAATGTCTCACTGGAGATCAGGAACCTTCATGTTTCCTTGCTTTGGGCACGGAAGTCTTCATATTTTTTCCTGGTCTTCTGCACGAACTTCTCATCCGGACCAACGATGTAGTCCACAATGGTGTGAATTCTCATGATCGATCTCATGGCAGATGAGTGAACCTTCTTGCACCTATCAAGATGCGTTTTTAGGTTATCCAATGTGAGCCTTGTATCACAAATGATGTTTAGAGAGGCTTCTGAAAAGTCTGCGCTGTCAATCGACTTCATGATGGCTTCTTTGAAGATCTGGAATATTTCTTTGGCTGGCAGGAAGATACGATTTTCCTCAAGAAGTTGTCCTGGTAACTCCTTGATACCTTTTTCAAGAATCACACGATGTCCTTCGGCATCTTCCTGCACTTGGTGGAGATCCTCTATAAGAGATTGAATTACTTGAATTCGATGTTTCAAGGATTCTCTTACCTCAATGAATTTTTCTTTATCAGGAATTACCCTGGCTTCCACCAATTTACTGAGCTTTACCTGCTTTACTGAGCTTTATCTTTGCGCTCCTAGGAAAGTACACTTTTCTCCTTATCAAGCTCTGTGATGAGCTTGGCCAGCAGAGTAGTTTTCTCCTCCGCAGCAATTATAATCTGAGATCTGTGTTCTATGATCTTCTCAATGAAATCATACAACACCCTGCCTTTGGAAGTGAACTTCTCAGCTTTCTTGACAACTAGGTCCTCAATACTCACCATTGCCAGCGATTGTGCATTAGTTGAAGATCCTGCAAGTCTCTTTACAACAATAGCATAATGCTCTGCCCTCTGTTTGTACATATTGCGAGCTTGCTCCATTTTATCCAGTCTTCCAGCCAAGATGTCCAATGTCACTTGCGCATCTGCTTTTGCACTTTCATTGGTAACTTTGCCAAGCTGGACTCTTGTTACTGTATAGTCCTCCATATTGACATCTCCTTTTTGCATTGGTATGCCAATCTCTGCATACTTGTGACCAATCTTGTCGACATTTAGTCTTGAGTATACCTTTGCCTTTTTCTTCCCTTTAGCTTTTGGAGGGACTATCTCTTCGAGGTCGAGTTCCTTTGGAGAAATCATTTGTTTCTTCCGCTTCGATACTTGAGATATCAGCCAAGGGGGAAGAAAGGAGGTGTGAACTTCTGGATTCACCGTCCACTTTGTCGTCATTGTCACTTCTGAAGTTACCATGGGTATAGTGACAATGGGCAAAGTGTCTGTCATCATTGCTCTTGTAGACTGCACATTGAGTTGATCACGTATTGATTCATTCATGAACCGATTGAACTCAGTTTCAGAAGTGATATAATATGATGGTGATGACAGGCTAGGAATGGATGATGGAGGACTTGACAAAATATCAACCGTGTGAATGCTCATCACCGAGGGAGTATCAAGCACAGTTGATGCTGCAGGAATAGTGGATACCTCTACTGCAGGAATGCCTGTGGTAGGAATAGGTGATGAAGGAATAGGAGGTGGAGGAATACTCGGATTTGGAGAAGTATGAGGAACACTGGAAATCACAGGCGATGACGTTCTGGGAATTTCCTCAACTACATTCTCAGGTGGAGACATAGTTCTTACTTGATCATGCCTGGGTTCCTGTTGATCACCCTCTTGCCTCTTCGATTTTGGTTCACCTTCGAAATCACCTTCAAATTCTTCTTCAGAATCTTCTTCAGACTCTTGTCCACTTTCAGAAACTTCTTCTGCATCAGAGTCTGCTTCTGCTGAGTCTTCATCCTCAGCGGATTGGTCACTGGAAATACCTTCTTCATCGGAATCTATCTCCTCTAAAACAACCCTTTTACCTTTAGAGGGAGATGGTTCAGATTCTGTGGTTTCTCCTTCTGGGATGACCTGGGTATCTTTCTTGCTAGCAGTAAACTTGATTCTGGGACCTCTTCGTGAAGAAGTGGGAACAACCGCTGATTTATTTTTCATGTGGAGTTCTTGTTGTCGGCGAGCTTCTGCTTCAGATTCTTCTCCTTCTAAATCTGTTCTGAAACTTTTCATTTCAAAACCATGCTTGTGTAACCATTCTGCAGTGTTGGATAAGATTGGTGCCAATCTCTCTCTGATGCTAGTACTTTCTTTTCTAGACCATCGAATTACAAGCAATGGCTTTTTAGAAATTTCTTGTTCATCATAGATAGCATTCATGATATCGCCAGGATCTGTAAAATCCTCTGGTAGGTCAGCAATATCAAGGTCTCTAATTTGTTGTGTGGTCAACCTGCAATAATCCATTTTCCGGATGGCTTCTTCATCTCTGCAATCAGCCTAGATGTCCTCAAAACGGTACTTGTGATGATGACCCTTTTGCAATTGCCTTCTGACATCCCGGTAATCAAAATCAAACCTATACCTGTAGGTCCTGATTGTCATGATTTGCATCTCAGCATAAACAGATTTGGCTTTTTGTATAGTCGGGATAGTATATCTACCGATTGTCAGTGGGAACTTGAATCCACGCTTGTGAATATTTCTTCGTTCTTTGTGCACTGAAATCAACTGTCTGCACATCTCCATGAGAACCCACTTGTCTGAAGGATATCGTGGCAGCATGTAAGGGCAACCAGTGTAGCACCCTACTCTCAAATAAGTAAATGTTGGGAATTGTAGAAATATGCATGCAACTTTACTTACTGCCTTATAGGCCTCATCAGATACCCTTCTCCTCTCGAGAGTCGGATCGAAATTGAAAAGAAAAGGTGCGAAGAAAGCATCAGTAACCCTCCTGAAATGATGGAAGCTTTCCTTCAACTCCAATTGATAGAAAAATTTATACACAGGTAATAGCATCTGATTCCCTTTCGAGGATAGACCTGGAAATTGCCTCATTACAGCTATTGCATACACAAGATAAGAAGTCATAGAATTTTAATGTAGAAGGTACATTGATCAGTTGTTCATGTATTTCATCGCTGATCTGTTTGCCCCAATCAATGTGAAATTTGTCTTCTTATGATTCTAATGTATTCATACATCTAGTCATGAAAAGTGGATGATTCAGGCAAGCCCTTCACTCTGCTCAAGAACGTGATCATATCTTTGACATCATCTTTGAAATCACTTCGCAGGAGTCCCTTTGGCCATCTGGAAACAGTTTGCCTAGGCTTCTTCAACCATTGGCTATTTATCAGGTTTTTAGCCTTATTGGGATCAGCGTCATAGACTTCTTGTGCATTTTGTATTGAGATATCGATGTACTCCATCTGTGGAACTTTAAACACAATATCAAAGAAGTCAAGGTCGAGTCTCAAAATCTCGTGCCCAGAAGAATCAATCACACTTCTGCTCTCCCTAATGTAGTGGGATGCATCTTGAAGGACAAATTTTGTATTGTGCGCAGCAGTAGGGAACATAGATACCAGATGCAAGTTACTGTGTACAATTGCTCTCATAGAATCAGGAAGAGGCTTCTTCTCAGTCTTCTCAGCAAAATCAACTAGATCTTGATGACCCACCTCTGTGTCTTTTATCTCTTCCACCTTGGAGACCACTACAGTCGGCGGATAGACACCTTGATACTTATACTTCATTTTGTCTTTTGCTTTTGAAGACGACGGAGGTTTTCTGGCAGTCATCAGAGAGCAACTGAATCTCCAATTAACAACTTTGAGGATCTTGAAAAGAGACTGCAAGATGTGCAGTCAGAACAAACGTTAGTCGAAAAGTAGCATGGGGATGCGTGAAGCGAGCAATGATAATGAGCAAGTGTAGAGCGAGTGACAAGGCATGCAAAATGATGCACAAAGTGGAAGGAGCGAGGTTCGCGACAAAACTGGCAAGTTTTGAAGTGTTTTGGAGCAAAATTGGGAAAAGTGTAAAGGCACTGAGGGAGAAAAGCAACTTTGGTGCAGGGGCGCTGAAAAATAGCACTCCTGCACTTAGTAAGTTAGTTGAAGGGAACAGCCTGGTGTAATGGCGTCGTTTTTCAACGCCACTGCACAAAAGGTAAAAAATGAACATGTCAGGGCGCTGAAAAACAGCGCCTTGACATTTCAATCTGAAAAGAGTTTTAAGTGTAAAGGTGAAAAATCTTAACACCATGATATTTTGAGCACAAAAGGATGATGAGTAAAAATGCCTAAAAACAGCGCTTGGACATTTAGAGCATGGATTTTTTACATGCCAACACTTATGAAATGCGTTTTGCAGAGATACGTTTACATTCCCACGCCAATACACTTTGCTCCTAATCGAATCATCAAGAGACAAACAAGAACCCTTGGGTAAACATAAGGAAAAGACCCGACCATGAGAAAAACGTGAAAGGAGAGGAATGATGTATAGAAACAAATGAAAACGCGCATCAAGGAGGAAAGAACAACACAAATGATGAAAGTCGTTTTGAAAAGAAAACGCGTTTTCAAAAAGCATGAAAAGAAGGGACGACGATGGGAAGAGAAATTCATTTGAAAACAAGAAAGCAAGAACATTACTTAAAGAAAAACGGATCATTTAAACCTAGCAAAACAAAACGTAGACATAGAAGAAAAACTAAGAAAAGAGAAACGAATAATAATGTACCTGAGAAAAGAACTCAAAAACCCCAGCTCAACCAAGAAAGAGGTCGGAATAAAAACACGTTTTTGGATGAAGTGGATGCACGCCTAGCAAAGAGAAAATGGGGTGGAGACCAAGAATGCTAAAAATGAAACATAAAATCACTTTTAAGTGATTGAGAAATGCCAAAAACCTAACTTAAGTCGCTCATTAAATTGACGCATAAAAGATGGCACGATAAGCGAAAAATGCAAAAGACCTGAAAAAGTGCGCCTAAGCCAATTTTTGGCTAAGTCTAGGAAAAAGATGTAAAGGCACACTTTTTAAGCGCTTCTACATCTTGAAACAATCACCTTTGTGCACGGGCGCTGATTTTTGGTGCCCCTGCACTTTCAACACTTAGCCAAATTTTTGGATGTGAGTTGGACCGCTGTTTTTGGGCACAACTACACATTTAACAATTTCACTAAGTATTGACAGTGAGACTTCGCGAAGGAGCTCGTTTCGAAGGTCTTCGTGAGGCAAACATAGGAGGATGTTGAAACTGACTATTTGAGGCTTTGGAATGCATTTTGAGATGGCTTGAAAATCACCTCATTTTGCGTGCTTGAACTTCACAAACCTAGGAAACGGACAAGTTTCGTAGGGGGTTATCCATGGAACGAGCGCTGCTAGATTCCGTGATAACACAACCAACATCATTGCAGGTACTTTTCATGATGAAAGGTACAAAGTGGTTGATGGTTTGATACACTACAAGGGAAGGATCTTTTTAGTGGCCGATTCTAAGTACAAAAAGAAGATTTTGATGACATTCCATGACATCCCACTTGCTGGTCATCAAGTTTATTTCAAGACATATAGGCAGATTCGGGAAAGGTTTTCTTGGAAAGGGCTGAAAAAGGAAGTCCAACGCTACATCAAGGAGTGTCACACTTGCCAAATGAACAAGAATGAGCATACTCTTCCAGCTGGGCTGCTGCAACCTCTTCCGATTCCCAATCAAAAATGGGAAAGCATATCGATGGACTTCATCACGGGATTGCCCAAGACTCAAGGCAAAAACGGTA
The DNA here is from genome assembly GCA_007258455.2 of Sequoia sempervirens. Taxonomy (NCBI): domain Eukaryota; kingdom Viridiplantae; phylum Streptophyta; class Pinopsida; order Cupressales; family Cupressaceae; genus Sequoia; species Sequoia sempervirens. The sequence continues at coordinate 60,152 of VDFB02175513.1, forward strand.
TCTATGTTGTGGTGGATAGATTAACAAAGTTTGCTCATTTATTTGCCATTAATAGTTCATTTTCAGCAGCTCAAGTTGCAGATTTGTTTTTTCATGAGGTGTTTCGATTGCATGGATTGTTGAAGAACATTGTGAGTGATAGGGACAGCAAGTTCCTGAGCACCTTTTGGCAAGTGGTCTTCAAGTTGAGTGGTACAGTGCTCACTCCAAGCACTAGTTATCACCCTCAAACTGATGGACAAACGGAGATTGTTAACAAGTGGTTGGAGGGCTATCTAAGAAACTATGTTTCGGAGCAGCAAAGAGCTAGGGTGAAATGGCTTCACCTAGGAGAGTATTGTTACAATTCCTCATTTCACATGTCCATTCGGATGTCTCCCTTCATGGCTCTCTATGGTTATGAAGCTCCCAGCTTTGCTGATTTGGTGTTTGGTGATAGCAAAGCCCCTCAAACCAAGGATTTGTTGCAGCAAAGTCAAGATATTTTGAAGTCCTTGAAGAACAATCTTCAAATTGCACAGAATCAGCAGAAAATGTACGTTGATCAGCAGCGTGTTGAGCGTTCATTTGAGGTTGGAGACATGGTTTATCTTCAACTTCAACCCTACAGACAGTCTACTCTCAAGAAGAGTGGAGCTGAGAAACTCAAACCTCGCTTCTATGGGCCATTCAGAGTCATCAGGAGGGTTGGAGTGGTCGCTTATGAGTTGGAGCTACCAGTAAGTAGCAAAGTCCACAATGTCTTCCATGTGTCTCGCCTCAAAAAGACGCTTGGACACAATGTTGTGTCATCAAACTTGCCTCCCTTGGATGAAGAGGGATAGTTGGTTTTGGTTCCAGAGGAGATCATTACTTCTAGAGACCGTTCATTGAGGAGGAGAACAATCAGAGAATACTTGGTGAAATGGAAGAATTTGCCTTTGGAGGATGCAACTTGAGAAAATGAGGCGATACTACAACATCCAAGCTTGCGATTGCTTGAGGGAAAGCAATCTTGGGGAGGGCAAACTGTAATGTCCCCTTCTCAACAATGAATCTTGCAGTTGACCGTTAGCCTATTCCTGAGACCCGCAGGCTACTCGGAGATAAAAATTAGGGTTTCCTATTTTCTAGGGGGTTGTTGCTTGGAGTTCTGAGCTCGGTTTGCGGATTCTTTCTGGGTTTTTAGAGAGCTTCACAGTGGTATGGCATGCATGGTGTTTTGAGCAACTTTCTGAATTTACTATTTTTAGTAAATTCTATTTTTGGTCGTGGTCCTATTGGTTTCAGCAAAGTTGACTCCTCTCTTCAACCAGTTCAGTTGGTATTGTTGTTTTTGGCCTTTTAATGCATTTTCTGGAGGGATAAGTTAATTTTATCTTATAATGTTATATTTTAATGTTATAACCCCTTGCCCTAGCTTCATGACTTAAAGACGTTTTAAAAAGGGGACTTCAAGGGTGGATGCCTCATCAGGAGGTGATTAAAATATTTCTAAAGGTCAAATTTGGCTTGAGATGCTTGGGATGCCAACTTGAAGTGGAGATTGAGTCAACTTGAAATTTGAAAATAATTTGACTTCCTGGTTTGGGCGCACTTTCTAGAAGCTTCTGGAGATACTTTGCAAGTTTATAAAAGGGAGCCTTCTTTCTTCAGTTCATTATCTCATGTCTTCAGTAATGTTATGCTGCCAAAATGGTGAGTGAGTTGCTTCGAGAAAAGCATGCCTCCTAACATTTGGCTCAGCTTCTTGCTTGAAAGATAGCAACTAGTTGAGAGATAGATTGTAGTTGATGTTGCTTTGCAATTGTAGTGAGTTTCTTGCATTTGTAGTTCAGTTTCCTAGCATGTTAGTCAAGTTTTGGAGTTGCTGGTTTGTGTAGCTGATTGTAAGTTTTATTCATAAATCCAAAAATAAAATTATTCTCATTTTGGGTACTTTACCTATCTAATTCCTTGCTAGGGGTGACCATGTGTTGCAATTTGCAGATTTTAATATCAAGAGTTTGATTTTATGGAGCAAAATTGCCCCTCCATGAGGGTTGTACCATTCTGGACATGCTTGGAATTCTGTGCAAAATTAATATGAGTCTTTTGGGTTAGTTTTATTGTTCCTTCTTGGGCGCCATCATCCTAGGAGCATTATGCATTTTGTCTCATGCATTTTGGGTGAGTTTTGAGTGAGTTGTGAGCATAATATTGAGTTGCTGAGTTGCTGGTCTGTGCATTTTCAGTCAATAATCAGTTATATCAGATTGTGTGAATTCCTTAGTTGAGTGAGAAGTTAATTCTAAGGGGTCTTGTGAGCATGGGAGAGTTGTTAAACATTATTGCAGCATTATTAAGCTTCTAATCTTGTGTTCTTGGCAGGCACTCTATCTCATTGTAAGCTGAATAGTAGTACTATCAGCATTCTCACTTCTTTCTTATTTATTTACTTGTACTTCCCGCTGAATAAGTGGAAGAGGCTGGCTTGCCGCCTATTTACTTTCAGAAATTGCATTGTACTTCAAATTGTTGATCGGCTGAGCTGTCACTAAATTCATGGATCCTTTGACCATATGCTTGCCCCTCCTCCCACATCGGGTCTTAGGGCACATTCTTGGTTAGAGTTACATTCTGGTCAGCTAGCTCATAGGGATCCTCTGACCATATGCTCGCCCCTCTTCCCACATCGGGTTTTAGGGTGAATTCTTGGTTAGAGTTACTTTCAGTTCAAGATTCTCTGACCATATGATAGTACCTTGCCCAACTTGGGGATCCTGGTGCACATCCTTGGTTAGAGTTACCTTCCGCATCATTTTGGTTTTAGAGCTAACCTTAACGGGTGTGTGTTGCATTGTATTTGCTATCAAAAATTTTATAAAAAAAAAAAAACATTGGTCCAGTTCATTACATTTGGCAAGACAACTTCTAACAAGAGATACTACCCAATAAAATATTTGTAATTTTGATACTCATAATATTCAGATCGTTTGTTATGAGTATAATATATCATAGTGTATTACTTCTATAATCAAGTTCATTATATGTTATCTTACATGGCAAATACTTATAATTTGCAATTCCTCATATTTGGGGTATCTATGGGATTTGTTGTTTGTATTCGGACCTACACCCATAGCAGCAAACATGATCAAATGCGGACTTCATCAAGCAGTTGGTTTTCCACCTACGGTTCAATGTAGTGAGCTGATGGTTGAATGCACTAGAAGGTATGATCCACAAGCACGATCCATCAAGTCATCTAATGGGATCACTTTGGCTTATTTTACTGAAGACTCAGTTAGGGAAGTGTTTGGCATTCCTCGTTGCCACAAGATGTTGAGCAGAACTCAAGAAGAATCACAAGCAATGTTTGATCAAGCGAAGGAGGCCAATGATACAAATGGTATTGAACTTGGAAGATTTAATGAAAAGTGTTTATTTCAAAGAGATGGAGGCTATTAATGAAAATCAACTAGATGATATGTTATCTCTCTTGATCTATATGAACAACTTTCAGAGGCAAGAGGGTAAGTGGGAGGACAGTTTTGCTCAATGCATTGAAGCCTTGGATGTAATAGGAGTGCAATTGGATACCTCACTGAGCATATCAATGGAGGAACTCAATTTAGTAATGGCTAGGTTCATTGCATTCACAACCAAAGAATAGGCCAAGGGGAATTGCGTTTTGGAATCTAGCTTGCTTGATTAGCTTGCAAGGTGTCAGTGTCTTCCATGCTCCAAGTGGCTCTTCTTCCTTGTGCCATGTGTCACATAAGTTAGTTATGCTTTTCTAATTAGGGGTTTTGGGAATAATCTTGGTTGTTGATCTTAGATCAATCTAGGTCGTTGCTTTGTAATTGGGGTGCCTATATAAACCCTTCTCATTTCATTTGTTCAGGGAGACTTGAGAACTTGTTGCTAACAGTGCTATTAAAATAATAATTAAACTCATTGATGAGCATTTGTTAGTTTGAAGCTTGCATGGTTTCATATTTCCTCAATAAAATAGATTTTTTTCAGCAATTTTAAATGAATGAAAGATTGATAGTGTTAATAATGGTAAAATTAGTTCATACCTTTTTTAAATTGAATGATATTCAATTTGATGTGTAAGGTTAGTCTGAACTTTCAAATTACTAAACTCGAACTCTATTACTTATGTTCATGGTTCGAATTGATGATGGTCTTGAGTAATAGGATATCATTCGTGAATCCCTTTGAAGATTACATCATCTTTGTCTAATTGTTGTAGTCAATGTACTTGGCAAAGCAAAGATAGGTTTGAATTTCACCATCCAACACTTGTCTCTTGAGTTCATAGGAATAGTTTAGAATTAGTCTACTCTCTAAAACCCTTATCCTTTTTTATTTTATTTTCAAAGTTGACAGCAGTAAGATCTCAACACTCGTAGACAATAGTATCCATATTCCAAAGTGTTGAAAAGTTGTTGCAAGAGTCTTAAAGGAAGAAGGATTGAAACAATAAATTGAGCGTAAGTCCCCCTTGCAATACGAGCAAAACATAGCAAGCCAACTGAGACTATCCTATACGCATCAGGAACCTTGGAGTCTACTTTGCGATCACTTAGCTTAGCACATTGGAAACTTTGTTCAAGAGAGAGTAGGATATTGCATTGGGTATTTTATTCTAATGTTCGTTGAGGTCACAAAACCCGCATCAACACAACCATTCAAAGAAGCGACCAAGAGAAGTAAATCTTGGCGAAAAATTAAAGTAAGAAACATTATTAAAGTGGCAATTGTGCAAGCATTGAGAGAAGGCAAGACATTGGCGAAAATCAAAACAAGAAATTGCCAACCTTATATACTGAAAAAAAAGGCCGTACGACATAAGGAAGGCATTATCTGGCCGAGTTTGGCAAGAAGTTTGGTGAAGAATAGAGAGAAGTTGTAGCAAGGAGAAAAGTGCGACATCGTACGGCACAGTGAAGGTTTGACAAGGCAAGTAGTACGGCCAAAGGAAGACGTACGACACAGTGAAGATTTCCAGGGAAGTGTGCATCCAAAGCTTCTCACCGTACAGCTCCCACCAAAACATAGATACTAGATCATACGGCCTAAGCAAAGTTTCATCATACGACACTTCGCAATCTCTCACATCGTACAACGCTTAGCAGATCTTCAAAACTTACAGCCTTCGGCACATCACATCATACAACATACTCAAGGTAGGAGAGGCGTACATCAAGTTGGGCTGAGATTTCAAAACTACGGCCAAGAGGCTTCCGCGTACGGCATTCAAAAAGTTGTAAAGTGCCCACTGTACGACAACCAAAGAAGCAGATACATGTCGAATCTCAGTTCGACAGTTACAAAAACTGTCTCGTCTTGCCAAGAATTAATTGCCAAGTGAAAAGAAACATAGCTGATTTGCATCACTAGAAAGACACCAAAGTGGACAAGGGGAAGAAACTAGTGAAATACAAACCAAAGGTAGCATCGGCGGAGGAAGCATCGACAGAGACGGGGAAGAGGAGGAAAATGAACCGATTGATTTGTCTTCTTCAACAGCAGCCGCCAGTTCACCAACAAACGAAGAAGTATCCTTGGCAGCTGGCGCTCAGACTACACCAAAGATGGAAGTAGAGGAGGCAGTCATGATACCACCCTTCTAGTCGGTGGGGTTCACCCTACCAACACCGCCAGTTCGCATCGAGAGCCGCTGCCGGCCGTAACATTTACCCTACTGACATTGCCGATTGGCATCAAGTGGACATTGAGAGTAGCAACTTTTGTGCCAAGCGCATTGCTAGGTTGGGCACTGCTGTGTTGTGACCTTTTCACACATTGCCCCATTGCAAATGGGGACCCCCAGTAGTTTGCTAGTTTTTAGGCTTTTGCCTCCGCGCAACGGTTTCATGAGGTCACTTCTTTGAGAGTTTCAAGTCAATCTTTTGAGAGTCATCCAAGCCAAGTTGAGAATCCATGCCTGAATCAGTGCGTAAACGTCATGGAAGGGCTCAAAAGGTTCAGGAGACGAGGACCGCCTGTGCTTTGGGCCACTTCTAACACTTCCTACTTTTTAGGGAATCTGCTTTTTTGCTTTTTCGCTTTTTCATTTTTGGCATTTTTGGCCCAAACGAGGTTCCCTATTTTTTAGGGATTTTGCTTTTTCTATTTTTAGAAAGTCAACCCTGGTCAACAGGTCAATGTTTCCATCTTTAGAACCAAAAAATTGAAAAATCAAAGTACAAATCGAAAAATCAAGCAAAAAATAAAGCAAAAATCAGGAAAAGCATGGGAAAAATCTGGAAAAATCAATTGAAAATCATGAGAAAATCAACAAAAAAATCAACCCAAAGGCGTGGAATCATGAGGTAAATTTGCCTAAGTCTGGAGAAATTCGCCCTTGCCATGGAGATGAGAGAATGTCCAACCATTAAGGAAGTCCACCCTAGAAAGAAGGGAAGGTGGAAAGGAAAAGTTCGCCATCAAGAAGGCAATGGCAAAGACTCTTGCAAGTCTGCCATAGAGTGGCAAAGACTCTTGGAAGTCCCCCCTTAATTTGAGGGACATTGCATAGAAGTTGTGAAGTCAGCCCAGCCTTAGGTGAAGATTGCATGAAGTTTTAGAAGTTCGCCAAAAGATGGCAAGACACCTCTAAAGTCCGCCCAGCCTTAGGTGATGGATGGCATGCCTTCTCCAAAGTCCGCCCAAGCCTTGGCAAGACATTTGTGAAGTCCGCCTAGCACAAAGAAGGGAGAAATTGAAAATTTTGGCTAAGTATTTGATGCCATGGAAGAAAAATTCCAAATTTGTCTAAGTATGGAGGCCTAAGAAGAGGGAAAATGCAAATTTTGGCTAAGTATGAGAAGAAAGGCAAGTGTCAAGATGAAAAGTCTGCCATGCCTTGATGAAAGATGGAATAAAGTTGTTGAAGTCCGCCTAGGCCATGGAAAGAATTTAATGAAGTCCACCTAGCATAAGAAGGGGAGAAAAGATTGAAAATTCGCCTAAGTATGGTGCCTAGGACAAAATTTATGAGGATCTAGTGTAATATTTATTGGCAACATGGCTAAAATTTCAACTTGGCTAGACGAAAATTGAAATAAATTTGGAAAATAAACATTTAGCCAAGGAAAAAAAAAAGAAAAAATTAAAATAGCCATGGGTCCAAAAACGAACGGGTTAGAAATCAATTAAATATTTTAACATTTTAATAATTTATTTCCAACACTTAGAAATATAAAATTCGCCAGAGATGTATCAGAAGAAAATAAATTACGCCGAAAAAGAGAAAATCCATGAGCAAAATTAAATTCGCCGTGAATTAAAAACTAGAAAAATCGAATTTAATTGGACATTTAATGTTTTTTTCCAAAATTTCAAAAATCAAAGATAAACATCTAGCAAAAATCGAATTTTGGAAAATCAAAGAGATTTTCCTGGATAAGCTCGCCATGGAGTTTTTTCAAAAAAAGAATGGAAACTTGCCTGTTTGAAGAGGAGAAAACAAATTGAAATCGAGAGAAAAAGATGCAGTTGCTAAAACAAATCGAATTCTTCAGCATTACAATGAGTTTCAGCAACTCATTTTTCACAGACTCAGTTGAAGAGAAGTTAATCTCTCGAAATCGTAAGAAAGTCGAGACACGATCAATTCTTTTGCAGGCAAGATCGATTTTCTCAGAGGAAGGAATAATTTTTATTGCTGAAAGAGAAATTTTTCGAAGAAGTGAAGAAATTCTTGGCTAAAAGTCGAACTTCTTAGCAAGACTGGCACACTTTGTCATTTGATTTTTTATTAAATTCTCGAAGTTTGAATCTGATTTGCAGCCAGAAGATTTTTTTCCTGAGGTTTGGAGTTCGATTGGATAAATTCATCAATTCTCCTTCTGTCTTTCTCATCCTAGCTAAGTTCTGGCTAAATTTCAATTAAATTCATTTACTTTCAGCTTGCTTTTCCGTAGAAATTTAATATTTTAATGAGTTGAAAGTAAAATATTCGAATACAAGGCACGGGAATAAATCATATTTTAAAGTCTCAGTATTAATGTTAGTGTTTTTACTGCAAGTCAATGACCACGGCAGGAGAATCATCGAGGAAGGTGTCGATGAAGTTCGCCAGTAAAGGGATACAGTGAGAGTCAAAGATAAATTCAAAATGGAAAAATGTTGCAGACACTGATCTGGGACATGTAGACTTCGTGGAGTTCAAGAAGAGAGTATATGGACATGCTGGACTACCGACACTGATTGCTAGACGGATGGTGAGGAATGGAATTTTCCAAGCAGCTGGATTTCCACCTACAATAGACTGTGCCGAGTTGATGGTAGAATGTGCCATCCATTCTAATGCTCAAGAAAGACAAATTGTTGCACCTTACGGAAGGGTTCTGGCTCACCTTAGCGAAGTGGCAATACAGGAGGCGTTCGGCATCCCAACACATTCCCGTACCGTCTACAAAACCAAGGAGGACGCTAAGAGATTGTATGATAGCCAGTCTGAATTGTGCACTACAAATGTTAATAAGGCATGGCTGGAGAAGCCTAGACCATCCACAAAGAAGATGCCTAAGAAGCCATGCTAGACAAATTTTAAAGAGGATTATGGGGATATCATTTTGATGCTGAACAGGGTAGCCGGCAATCCACAAGGCGTATATTTTGAAACATGGATGTATTATTTCATAGATGAAATCACTTCCGGCGTGAAGATGTTCAACTGGTCTCGAATGATAAGCGACAATCTTCACGAGCAGCTGACCAATTTGGAAAAGACCAAGTCTTTTCATATGAGCTCGTACATTGTCTATTTGTTGGCCAGAACATATAAATACTCAGGACTGATTTGCAAAGGCAAAGTTGGCAATGGGGAAAATGAACTCAAGTCTTATGATTGCTACCCGCAACTTCAGCTAAGGGAGAAATCTCATTTCAGGTGGGTGCACGATGCTTTCCTAATGTATATCACAAGAACACTTCAAGGAGGAATGCACCAGAGGCTGAGTCATGAAGCAAAGAATTTGATCAGTAGGTATGGATCCTGGTTTATCCAATTTCCAAAGTTTACATATGTCAGGATTCAGGGATTCACTGGAAATCCTTACAAGCTGCCTATCTATCCAACAAATCGGATGATTTTGCTTGAAGCCCTGAGGCACCTGGAAGAGTACCAGAACATCCAGAGGCCAAGTAAGAAGGCGGTTGTTACTTTCCCATTCTTTATTGGGAATATGTTAAGAGTCATGTCCATCAGCACAAGCAGCTGAGAGCGCCAGGCTAGAAATCCAGTGGTACCCGTTCACAGCCTATAAGTCCAAGGCCAATTTTGACCCGCATCATCATATTCGGACCGTGGATGGGAGAAGATACAAACACAGAGTGGAATTGGAGGACTTCTGGGCGAACGCCGCTGATGAGTATGAAATCAAGAGAAGATTATGGTCTAGAGTGTCGGTGGACTTTATGAGGGCAACCAAACTTTGTTGGGTGCCCGATCAGTTGCAGGATGATGGAAATTATGTCCAGCCGTGCTTCGAGGGAAGCCGACCTCTTCCTTCCGTGAAGTGGTCAGAGCCTAAGCATTTAGACTTGGCTACATTGATGAGACCAATGATTAAGTACTCTCAGTGGTGGGTCGACCATTAGGTCCAAGAGTTGAGGCAGAAAAGAATAACGCTCACGTATGATTTGTTGAGCGAGATGGAGTCATACTCTTCCAATGTCGGCGCATCCCATCATGATGATTTAGTTGAGATTGGCGAGAAGAGGAAACAAGTAGTTGCAAGCATAGAGCCTGTCCAGAAAAGACAGAAAATGGACCCATCTCGTTCTGCAGCGTCTAGGAACATTGATGAGTTGGTGGCTACCGCAAACGAATCCTTGGCCGAGATGATGAGACCTTCTGCAATTCAGGAAGAGAACAATGAGCCAATCCAGTTGGACGATGATGAGCCCCCATCTCCTACAGGCACAGAAGTATTGGGTTTGGAAAATGAAGTGGAAGTCCAAAATGATGATTTCAAAGAGGGAATGATTTCCGCCCTCAGAGGAGTCTTGGATATTCCAAATGAAGGGAACGTTCAGGAGGAGGATAGTATCGAGCAACCTACCATTCCGGATTGGCTAAAGGAGAGGATGAAAATCCAGGCACCAGTTGAGGTCCAAGAAGAAGATGATACTGCGGATTTCTTGGCAAGGTTGGAACAAGTTGCTACTAAGAAACCTACCAAGAAATTTTCCACCATTCAAAGGGACGAAGCCGGCGGCCGTTCCATACATATCCTAGTACCAACAGTGGATAAAGCACAAGATGAGATCACTTCCCAGGAATACGCCATAACCACTATAGACCTCGGACCAACAACAAAAGGCTAGGAAGTAGAACTGGACAATTTTGTCTCAACTATCAAGGCGAGACTGGAAAAGGAAGTGGCGAAAAAGAAAGAGTACAAAAGGGAGGTCGAGCGCCTGAAGGAGTATATACGGCATCTGACCCAACCACTCAATCAGGGTGATGCAGTAGCTCCTCCTCTTCTCAATTCCTCACAGGAGATGGCCAAGGATGTGGAGGAAGGTATGGTCACGGCCAAGGAGGCCCAGGAATGGATGGCAAGCAAGGGCACGGAAGCAGCCTCGTTTATGGAGAGATTGACGCTTGCCTACGGACAGACTTCTTTCCTTTCCAGATTGGTTGACATGGCGGAAACTTGGGACAACCTGCCAGATATTCAGGAGAGGCTCATTCCATGCCTCAAAGTGCTGAAGGGCGTTCCAAAGGAAGAATTAGTTGAGGGAAAGGTGATTGCTGCAGGAGCGGCTTATGATTTTCATCATTGGCTTTGACAATACGGAGAGAGGTTCTAGAGAAGGCAAAGGCAGATGGGCTCAGAGTTGAGGAGCAAGTTAAAGAAATCCAGGGGAAGATTTATATGATAGCTGCAGATGTGTTTGATAGAGAGATTGTTCGGGAAAACGACATGCAGCTGGAGAGGTTGAAGCATAAGGTTCAAGAAGTTTTCTTCTCTACTACCAAACCAATTCTGAGACGAGATTTCACAAAAGTGGTGAACCTCTTGTCCATCCGAGATGATTTTGTGAGACAGGAGGCAGATTGGGAGAACACCTTCGCTAAATATGTTGAGGATTTGGACGGGCTTGAATTCAGGATAAGCATGTTGTCGCCAGTCACAATCGTGTCCAGATTCGTCAAGCACAATGCTGCCCAAGAAGATAGGGACGCCTTCCCTTGAAGATAGCTCCAACTACCACCTCACTGCTTGATTATTGCTTATTTAGTAGTTGTTAACTAATGTTATTTCGGGCAACCCTAATTAGGGTTGGGTTGTATTAATCTTGGCCGTTGATGTTGTTTTAATCTTGGCCTTTCATTTGGTTTTGAAAACTCTATTTAAACTTGTGATCTCTCACTTTCATTTGTGTGGAGACAGTGTATGAAATTGTTGCATTAGACTATTTCCGATAATAAAAGCTCTTATGCATGATTTGCTTTCAACCACTTTTATTGTCAAGTAGTGAGCAAGGTTGCATAACTTCTTCTACCATAGATTAGAATTAGATTACAATTAAGTAGAATTTGCTTTTAATGTTTGTTAAGTGAATGCAAGATTGATCGTATAGATTAAATGGTGAAATATTGCTCATACTTTCTTCAGATGGATGATTTTCATTCGATGCATAAAGTTAGCCTGAGCTTGTGATTGTGGATGCTTAACTTCAGTCTTATTCGAGGCTTGAAAATTATAATCACACCCTTTGAAGATTGCACCCACTTTGCGTAGTTGTCCCATGGAGGCAAAACAAAGCGTGGTTACTCATTTCATCTGATCATTACTGTCTCTTGAATTCCTAGGCGTAGAATAGATCCTTTAAACCCTTATCTTTTTGCACTTTTTTTGAGATCCAAACCGAAAGTCCCAATCAAAGAAGCTTTTAATAATAAATCCGTCTAAGTCCCGAACTTGTAAGGAATTCTTTAACGTAAGTCCCTTTGTGTATTACCAGCAAATCACAACGCCCATTGAGCTTATCCACAAATCATGACCTAACGAAGGGAACCTTGGAGTTGCCATATGATCTTCTCACAATCTTAGCATACGCAGTGACTTTGTTCAAGAGAGGATAGAGTGTCTTTGGACATTTTATTCTGTGTGTTCGGTGGATGATAAAACATACACCAACACGCTGGCACAAGACTCGGCATCGCTAGTTGCCACACTGCAAGACTAGCACCACCAGTTGCCACACCGCCAAACTTGGCATTGCCAGTTGCCACATCGTCAGACTTGGCACCGCCAGTTGCCACACCGTCAGACTTGGCACCGCCAATTGCCACACCGCCAGACTTGGCATTGCTAGCGGCCACACCAACAAACTTGGCACCACAAGTTGCCATACTGCCAGACTTGCCAACTTCAACAATTTTAGGAGAGGCATTGCCAAATTTCGCGATTTCAGGAGAGGCACTGCCAACTTCGGTGATTTCAGGCGAGGCATTGCCAGGTTTGGCAATTTTAGGAGAGGCATTTCTAGCTTCAGCGATTTTAGGAGAAGCATTCCCAAGTTTGGTAGGAGAGGCATTTCCAAGTTCGGCAATTCCAGGAGATACACTAGGTTCGGCAGTTTTAGGAGATGCACTAGGTTCGGCAGTTTTAGGAGATACACTAGGTTCAGCAGTTTCAGGAGATGCATTACTAGGTCTGGTAGTTTCAAGAGGTTTGGCAATTTTAGGAAGTTAGGCAGTTTCAGGAGATACATTGCCAGGTCTGGCAGTTCCAGGAAGTCTGGCAGTTTCAGGAGGTTGTGCAGTTTCAGGGGGTACACTACCAGGTTTGGCAGTCTCAGGGGATACTTTGATGCCAACCGCATCGCCAACCACACTTCCAGCCACACTGCCAAAATGGGCACCTCTAGCCACATTCCTAAGGTTGGCACCGCCAGCCACACTGCCAGCCACACTAGTGTTGACACGGCCAACACCGTTTGGCTGACCATCAAGCACACTACTGGCATTGTTGGGTGCACCGTCGGGTCGACCGCCAGGTACACCACCAAGACAACCGTCGGGCACACTGCCAGGAGAACCGTCGAGCGCACCGCCAAGACGACCATCAAGCACACTGCCAGGAGAACCGTTGGGCGCACTGCCAGGAGAATCGGGTGCACCACTTGGATCGTCAAACACATCGCCAAGACTTACACCGTCGGTGCTTGTAATGTCCCCTTCTCAGCTGTGATTAGTGTTGATGGTCATTAGCCTATCCCTGAGGCCCATAGGCTAGTCGGAACTTAGAATTCGGTTTTCCTATTTTCTAGGAGGTTGTTTCTGCACTTTTCAGTGGTTTGCACTTGGAGTTTTGGATTTTGGATTGTGGATTCTTTCTGGGTTTTCAGAGAGCTTCGCAATGGTATGGCTTGCACTTTGATCCCAGCAAATTTCTGCATTTACTATTTTTAGTAAATTCTATTTTTGGTAGTGGTCCTGTTGGCATCAGCACAGTAGGCTTTCCTCTTCAGCCCGTTTAGTTGGTAATGTTGAATTTGGCTTTGTGGCAAAATTATTGATGGATATTGAATTATTTAAGTTGCTAAGGTTATATTTTAATATTATGACCCCTTGGCCTAATATTATAACTTTAAGTTCTTTTTCAAAAGGGGACTTGAAGGGTGGACGCCTCATCAAGAGGTTAAGTGAAATATTTCAAAAATTGGTAAGGTATGACCTTGGAAAGTGGGAAACCAACTTTGGAGGAGAGCATTGTTTTATTTAAAAGAATTATTTCATCTGGAAAAAGGACACCACTTTGGAGGATATGTTGAAGTCAAGTCAAAACCTAAGTCTTTGGAGGATGGGCATACCTTCCAGAAGCTACTAGAGATTTCTTCTTGAGTCTATATAAGGAGGCTTCTATTCTTCATTTTGGCTATCTTATGTCTACCATACCATTATGCTGCAGGAGTGATTCCAAGCAATGTGCTCTGAGGGATGCTTACCTCCTAGCAAGGATCAGTATTCGTGTTTGTGAGACAACACCTATTTGATTGAAGGCTATTTCTCATCCAGAGAGATAGATTGAGTTTCAATAGAGTTTGTAGTAGTTTTTATGCATTTTGAGTTTGTTGGTTTGGCATAGCTGGAAGTCGTTTTTGCTCTTAAGTCTGAGTGAATTTTGTTTTGTTCTAGGTATGTGCTAATTGTGTTTCCTTGCTAAGGGCGAACCTTCATGTTTATTTGCAGATTTTAATATCAAGAAACGGATTTTATGGAGTAAAATCGCCCTTCCTTGAAGGTCATGCTTTCTGGCAGTAGCATTGGGACTTGTGTGAAATAAATTAAGTCTGTTTGATGAGGTTTAGTCATTGGGGTTTGGGCGCCATCATTGCTAGAAGTATTTGGATTTTATTGCAGGTCATTTGAGTGAGTTTGGAGTGAGTTTTATGCATTTTAGTGGGTTTCAGTATTGCTGGTCTGCAATTTCTAGTTGTTGGGTTGTCAAATCAGATTGTAGAAGTTTGTCTTTTGGGTTGGGTTTTGTGTGGATTGAGTCATTTGACGATAGGAGAGATATAATACATCATTGCAGCATTGAGACATCTCAAATTCAGTGTTATTGCCAGGAACTCTATCTCATTGTAAGGCTAGACAGTAGTACTCTCAGCTATCTTCATTCCTTGCTAAGCTTCATTGTAATTCCCAGGATTGTGGAAGGGACTGGTCTTCTTCCAATCTTTCTTTACTGTTTTTTTCTTTCTTGTACTGCCCGCTGAAAAGTGGAAGGGGTCAGCAAGCCGCCCATTTACTTCTTGCACTTGCATTGTAATCATCATACTATTGATCGGCTGAGCCGTCACCGAATTCATAAGACCCCCAGCGCCATATGCTAGCACCTCACCCACATTGGGTCTTGGTGCACATTCTTGGGTTGGGTTACTTTCAACATTGTTCTTCATTTCAAGTATTGACAATCCTCGACGCCATATGTCAACACCATTCTCATCTTGGGATTGAGTGTGCATTCTTGGCATAGAGTTACTTTACAGCAGCTGATTTTGGTTTGGGCTAACCTTAACAGGTGCTTGTTGTATTGGCTTGATCATTGAAAAAATTGAAAAAAATTAGTCGGCTCATTATAGTGGTATCAGAGCCATGATCCTGCCAACCTGTGCCCAGCAGTGATTCAGTTGACAGATAAGTGACAGAGACTACAGATACTACACCAGAAGTCAAGCCAGAAATCAGCAGTCTCAGTTTCCACCAATTTCAGAGGCAAATACTTTTTCAGAGGCTTTGAGAGAGACTAGGAAGGCAGTAGATACTAGTAAAGCAGTTGAGAACATGTCAGACAGTCTTAAGTAGACCATGGATGAAAGAGATGCAAGGATGGAGAAGTTTGATGGGATGATTGATATGATGTCTCGTTTGCTTGCAAGAATGGATTAGCAAGCTGCTCAGAACCAGACTCCAAATCAAAACCATGCTACAGGAGAAAACAATGGAGTCAATGGGAACAATGGCAATGGGAGAGATAGAACTATCAGCCAACATGAGGCCACCTCTAGAGGATCAGCCTCTAGGCCACTTTTCCCCACATTCACTAAGAGGAAAGAACCACAAGTTGAGGCTGCCATTAACATTGCAGATGATGCAAGACAGGCTTACATGGAGTACGCCACCTTACCTCCCGATCTTAGAGACCAATGGTCCTTTGATCAATTCATGAACCATAGAAGCAGAAGAAATGGTGGAAGAGTTGATAACCGTGCTCATATGGCTCCTAGGACTGATTATCAGCAAACCCTTGGGAAGGTGACTTTGGCTCACTTTGATGGAAGTGACAAATGTTCAGCAAGGTCGTGGGTTCAAAAGCTGGACAACTACCTCTCACTAAGACCTATGCCCGAAGAAGACGCCATCAAGTTTGCAACCTTGCATTTGGAGGGTGTTGCCCATGAGTTGTTGTACCATGGTTTGGTCACACTTGGCCACAACCTCATTCGAACCTATGATGAATTTATCAACAAGCTAATTGAGAGGTTCGACACAAAAAATCTTGAGGTGAAGTTTCGCGAGCTTGCACAATTGAAGCAGCATGGCTCGTTAGATGTATACATAGCAGATTTCCAAAGGCTTTCCGTGATGGTACCCAACATCACTGAAAGAAGATTGGTAGTGTTGTTTTCAGAAGGCTTAGTGGAACCCTTGAAAGGGTGGTGGGTTAAGGCTTTCAACCCACCTAGTCTTGAAAAATCCATCAAGAAGGCTAGAAGTATGCAATTGTCAGCCCCTAGGCCAAAATTTCTGCCTAAGCCTTTTGCTCACAAGAGAGATAAGAGACATTCTTCAAATCAGCATAAAAAGTTCTCTTGTAAGATGGATAATGAGCTTCGTGAGAAGCTTAGAAAAGAGGGAAAATGTTACACATGCAAAGAACCATGGACAAAAGGGCATCGATGCTATGGAAGAGCACATTTTAACCACATAGAGGCATATTCTGATTTTGGATCAGAATCTGATTACTCAGAGCAGCAGTCTGATTTTGGAGAAAGTGAAGAAGAAAAAGCTCCAAAAGAGTCTGATCATGAGCAAGGAGTTGGGGCCCCTATTGCCCAACTCTCTAGTTTCCAGAAGAACGAATCTTTCAAGGTTCGTGGCATGGTTGGTGGGCATCTAATCGTTGCTTTGATAGATACTGGAGCAACACATAATTTCATAGATGAAAGAGTGGTTGCAAAGAGAGGATTGAAACCTGAAGAATTTGAAGGCTTCAAAGTCATGGTAGCTGATGGATTCCAAATCTCTTGCAATCAAAAGGTTGCTAACATGTCTTTGCAATTGGGCAACCATGAGGTCAAAGATGACTTCTATGTTGTAAGTATTGGAGACACGGATGTTGTTCTTGGCATTCAATGGCTGCGTTCTCTTGGAGAAACCTCTCTAAATCTGCAAACAATGGAGCTCAAGTTTCAATCCGATGGAAGGAAGGTGGTGCTATGAGGAATGTCTAATGGTGGTCCTAGGATTGTATCTTTCAAAAGAATGGAGAGGCTGATTTGACATGACCAAGTTGAGTGGGCTGCTAAATGTATGATTCTTCCAGCAAGTCCAGATGAAACAAAGAGGGATTACCCACCTAATATCTAGTCCTTGCTCACCAAAAAGAGTAAGGTGTTTGTTGATCTACCTCCTGGGCCACCTCCTGACAAGGGAACTGAGCACGTCATTGAGCTCAAAGAAGGGGCCAAGCCAGTCACCACAATGCCCTATCGATATCCAAAGAAGCAGAAAGACAAGATTGAGAACATAAGAGAACTCTTGGAGTTGGGCTTCATTCGCCCAAGCAAAAGCCCTTTTGCTTCAGCTGTTGTTCTTGTGAAGAAAAAAGATGGCATCATCCGCATGTGTGTGGATTATCATGCTTCGAATCAAAGCACAATCAAGAACCGATATCCCATTCCCAAAATTGATGAGCTCATTGACAAGTTGCATGGAGCCAACTTCTTTTCGAAGATTGATCTAAGGTCGGGGTACTATCAAATTCACATGAGGGGAACTGATGTTGAAAAGACGACATTTTGGTGCCACTATGGTCATTTTGAGTTCTTAGTCATGCCCTTTGCGTTGACTAATGCTCCCGCCACCTTCCAGTCTTGCATGAACCGAATCTTTCAGAAGCAGTTGAGGAAGTTCATGTTAATCTTTTTTGATGATATTCTCATTTTGAGCAAGACGTGGGAAGAACATCTCAAGCACTTGGAGGAGGTGCTTAGCATCCTTGAGTCAGAAACCTTATTTTCCAAAGAGTCCAAATGTGAATTTGGAATGAAGGAGCTGCTCTACCTTGGCCACATAATCAATGCTAAAGGAGTGAAGATTGATCCAGAAAAGATCAAGGCCATAGTGGATTGGCCACCTCCAGAAAATTTGACTCACTTGAAGGGGTTCTTGGGTCTTTGTGGCTTCTACAGAAGGTTTGTGAAAGGCTACTCTCAAACTCCTACCCCTCTCACAAATCTCACTAAGGGAGCCTTCAAATGGTCAGAAAAGGCACAAGGTGTCTTTGATAAGTTCAAGAAGATCATGAGTTCTTGCCTAGTTCTAGCTCTTCCTGATTTTTCCAAACCTTTCGAGCTGCAATGTGACGCATCAGGAGAGGGAGTTGGTGCTGTTTTGATGCAAGACAAACACCCAATCGTCTTTGAGAGCAGAAAGCTAAGAGGTGCCGAAAAGTCATACTCCATCTATGACAAGAAAATGCTTGCAATCATGCATGCATTGGCCAAGTTTCGACAGTATTTGATGGGAAGCAAGTTTGTTGTCAAGGCTGATCATAATAGCCTCAAGAACTTCATGCATCAAAAGGACTTGAACGAAAGGCAACAAAATTCGGCGAGTAAGCTTCAAACTTACGACTTTGACATTGAGTATGTCAAAGGAAAGAACAACATTGTGGTGGATGCTCTATCTCGGAGGCCTCATTTGAGCTCATTGTGTGAGCTTACTGCTGATAGGAAGGAGTTGTTACTTGTTGATTATGCCAAAAATCAGTTTGCAACCAACATTATTGAAGGTACTTTTCATGATGAAAGGTACAAGGTAGTTGATGGGTTGATACACTACAAGGGAAGAATCTTCTTGGTGGCCGATTCTAAGCTCAAAAAGAAGATTTTGCAGACTTTCCATGACATCCCACTTGCTGGTCATCAAGATTATTTCAAGACCTATAGGCAGATTCGAGAAAGATTTTCTTGGAAAGGGCTGAAAGAGGAGGTCCAACGCTACATCAAGGAGTGTCACACTTGCCAAATGAACAAGAATGAGCATACTCTTCCAGCTGGGCTGCTGCAACCTCTTCCTATTCCCAATCAAAAATGGGAAAGTATATCGATGGACTTCATCACGGGGTTGCCAAAGACTCAAGGCAAAGACTGTATCTATGTTGTGGTGGATAGATTAACAAAGTTTGCACATTTCTTTGCCATTGCTAGTTCATTTTCAGCAGCTCAAGCTGCAGATTTATTTTTTCATGAGGTGTTGAGATTGCATGGGCTGCCAAAAAACATTGTGAGTGATAGGGACAGCAAGTTCCTAAGCACCTTTTGGCAAGAGGTTTTCAGGTTGATTCATACAGTGCTCACTCCAAGCACTAGCTATCACCCACAAACTAATGGTCAAACAAAAGCAGTGAATAAGTGGTTGGAGGGTTATCTTAGAAATTATGTCTCGGAGCAGCAAAAGGCATGGATGAAATGGCTTCACCTAGGAGAGTATTGTTATAATTCATCCTTTCAAATGTCTATAAGGATGTCTCCATTCATGGCTCTCTATAGTTATGAGGCTCCTAGCTTTGTTGATTTGGTGATTGGTGATAGCAAAGCCCCTCAAGCCAAGGATTTGTTGCAGCAAAGTCAAGATATTTTGAAGTCCTTGAAGAACAATCTCCAAATGGCACAGAATCAACAAAAGGTGTAGCTGATCAACAGCGTGTCGAGCATTCATTTGAGGTTGGTGACATGGTTTATCTTCGACTTCAGCCATATAGACAGTCTACGCTCAAGAAGAGTGGAGCAGAGAAACTCAAACCACGTTTCTATGGGCCATTCAAAGTCATTAGAAAGGTTGGAGCAATGGCTTATGAGTTGGAGTTACCAGCAAGTAGCAAAGTTCACAATGTCTTCCATGAGTCTTGCCTCAAGAAGGTGCTTGGACACAACATTGTGGCCTCATCAGATTTGCCTCCTTTGGATGAAGAAGGACAATTGGTTTTGGTTCCAGAGGAGATCATTGACTCCAAAGAGCTTACTTTGAGGAGGACAATAAAAGAATTCTTGGTGAAGTGGAAGAATCTACCTTTGGAGGTTGCAACTTGGGAGAATGAGGAGATTTTGCAACATCCTGACTTGCGATTGCTTGAGGGAAAGCAATCTTGGGGAGGGCAGACTGTAATGTCCCCTTCTCAGCTGTGATCACTGTTCATGGTCGTTAGCCTATCCCGAAGGCCTGTAGGCTAGTCAGAAGCTGGAATTAGGCTTTCCTATTTTCTAGGAAGTTGTTTCTGCACTTTCAGTGGTTTGCACTTGGAGTTTTGGATTGCGGATTGCGGATTCCTTATGGGTCTTCAAAGAGCTTTGCAATGGTATGGCTTGCACTTTGATCGAAGCAACTTTCTGAATTTACTATTTTTAGTAAATTCTATATTTGGCAGTGGTCCTGTTGGCATCAACATAGTAGGCTTTCCTCTTCAGGCAGTTCAATTGGTAATGTTGATTTTGACTTTTTGGCAAAATTATTGATGGATATTGAATTATTTAAGTTGCTAAGGTTATATTTTAATATTATGACCCCTTGGCCTAATATTATAACTTTAAGTTGTTTTTGAAAAGGTGACTTGAAGGGTGGATGCCTCATCAGGAGGTTAAGTGAAATATTTCAAAAATTGATGAAGTATGACCTTGGGAAGTGGGACGCCAACTTTGGAGAAGAGCATTGTTTTATTTAAAAGAATTATTTCATCTAGAAAAGGGATGCCACTTTGGAGGATATGTTGAAGTCAAGTCAAAACCTAAGTCTTTGGAGGATGGGCGTACCTTCTAGAAGCTACTAGAGATTTCTTCTTGAGTCTATACAAGGAGGCTTCTATTCTTCATTTTGGCTATCTTATGTCTACCATACCGTTATGCTGCAGGAATGATTCCAGGCAATGTGCTTCGAGGGATGTTTACCTCCTAGCAAGGATCAGTATTTGTGTTTGTGAGACAACACCTATCTGATTGAAGGCTATTTCTCATCCAGAGACATAGATTGAGTTTCAATGGAGTTTGTAGTAATTTTTATGCATTTTGAGTTTGCTAGTTTGGCATAGTTGGAAGTCAATTTTTCTCTTAATTCTGAGTGAATTTTGTTTTGTTCTAGGTATGTGCTAATTGTGTTTCATTGCTAAGGGCGACTCTTCATGTTTATTTGCAGATTTTAATATCAAGAAATGGATTTTATGGAGTGAAATCGCCCTTCCTTGAGGGTCGTACTTTCTAGCAGTAGCATTGGGATTTGTGCAAAATAAATTAAGTCTGTTTGATGAGGTTTAGTCATTGGGGTTTGGGCGCCATCATTGCTAGAATTATTTGCATTTTATTGCAAGTCATTTGAGTGAGTTTGGAATGAGTTTTATGCATTTTAGTGGGTTTCAGTATTGCTGGTCTGCAATTTCTAGTTGATGGGCTGTCAAATCAGATTGTAGAAGTTTGTCTTTTGGGTTGGGTTTTGTGTGGATTGAGTCATTTGATGATAGGAGAGATATAATACATCATTGCAGCATTGAGACATCTCAATTTTAGTGTTATTGGCAGGAACTCTATCTCATTGTAAGGTTGGACAGTAGTACTCTCAGCTATCTTCATTCCTTGCTAAGCTTCACTGTAATTCCCACGATTGTGGAAGAGACTGGTCTTGCCTAGTCTTTCTTTATTACTTTTTCTTTCCTGTAATGCCCACTGAAAAGTGGAAGGGGTCGGCAAGCCGCCCATTTACTTCTTGCACTTGCATTGTAATCATCATACTGCTGATCGGCTGAGCCGTCACGAAATTCATAAGACCCCTAGCGCCATATGCTAGCACCTCACCCACATCGGGTCTTGGTGCACATTCTTGGGTTGGGTTACTTTCAGCATTCTTCTTCATTTCAAGTATTGACAATCCTCGGCACCATATGTCAACACCATTCTTATCTTGGGATTGAGTGTGCATTCTTGGAGTAGAGTTACTTTCCAACAGCTGATTTTGGTTTGGGCTAACCTCAACGGGTGCTTGTTGTATTGGCTTGATCATTGAAAAAACTTTAAAAAAATTGGTCGGCTCATTATAGTGCCACTCACAGTGACGCCATTGGCATCAGTCGCACAAATGGTGGTGTCAATGGCCAGAGGTTTGTCCAGAAGATTGGTCAAGCCGCCAGTCTCATTGGCTGGATCACCAACACCATCGACGGGACCGCCAGGAACACCAGAAGTAGTCAAAGAGAGTGGTCTCGAGCAGACATTGGCCGAGAGGTACCCCTGTCTTTGTTTTTCGTCGTCTAGAAGATGACTAAATTTGTGGGGGGGATGATGTAGTCAGTCATAGTCGCAGTCAGTCATAGTCGGCCACAGTGATTATATTTAAATAAGACTATAGTTAGTTTATAATATTTCATATACTTCTGTACATGTTGTTTCGGGAAGACTAATTCCCTGACTAAGTGATTAGTTGTCATGAAGTGTCATGATGGTTGGTTCCTCAACCACCGCCAATGGCTATTTGTACTCGAGTGAGTATAGTCAAGTGAAATTATGTTGATACTTATGATATTATGTTACATTCTAGTAAGACTAATTGTACTTGGTTACCGTGAATAATAAATGAAGTACTATTTTGTTGTGCAATATGCATTCATGATTGTTCGTACTTGTTTGTGTTCTATTAATTCCGTTTACTCTTGTAGTACGTCGTGAGTACTCCAATGAGTAAACCGTCTCACTTAAACGGCTGCACCAAAACATAAACTATTTCCCTAATAGTGTCCCTTAGCCTACAAGAAAAAGAAATAGGCTAAGGGTTTTCATTTCAGACAAGGGGACATGACAGTCACAGAAGTTGTCATTCAAACACATAGAGCTCACCCTAGAAATAATAGGATGGTTGGTTTGGAAAGATGAGTTTTTGCTCTAATGCAATTTTGTAAGACACATGAAGAAAGATAGTTTTGTCATGAAAGATGGCTAAGGCATGAGGTGAGGGGAACACCTATGAAAAGGACTTTACCTAAAAATTTCATGGGAATTTGTCATTATGAGGTGCACACTTTGTTGTGGAGATAATTGGTTTCAAAAACATGTTTACAATGGTGCATCTAATTGAGGCAGTCTAAGGTGCAAGGTTTAAACTTGAAAATGTATATGTTGAGGTGTGCTCCTAGCATGACTAATAAAGGAAGATATACGAAAAGAATTCACAAGTTTAAATTATAATTTCAAGTGCACATGTGAACCATAAGTGTGCAGTGCACACCTATCAAAGACAATCATCTTTTCCTATTTCAAAAACTCCAACACCTAAACTAAGGTGTGTGTCTAGTGTTCTAGAGAAAACCTGACCGAGGGGGAAATCAAAGGCCAAATTGAATTATCACACGTGCCTGATAAAAGGCCGAATTAAATTATCATGCATGTACCTTATCAAAAGCCAATTCAAATAAAAGTTCTAAGGTATATTGAAGTGCACATTTGAAATGTAGAATCCTCTAATAGAGGGCCTCCTTGAGAGATGTTGATCAAAGGTGCAACGATATTCATTGGGGTGTGCATCTGACAATGAAGGGTGTGTGCCTAATGATCAAGGGTGCACATGGACAAGATTAGTTAAAGTCCATGTTGATTCACAAAAGTGTGTGCCTAAATATAGGGGAAAGAAAAAAGTTTAGTAGTAAACAAGCATGTGCCACAAAAGTCGAGATCGCATCAAATTTGAAGCTTTGTAAAGGTAAATTAAAACAGCTGTAAAATCAATTTCAAATCAAAGATAAAAAAACCAATTATCAAATGCATATCTAAGGTGTAGGTGCTCACCTCGCTAAAGGAATATTTTTAAGTTACCAATTCAACCCCTTGGACCTACCCATTTGGGTCTGATCCAATCTAGATACACATCCGAGTTCAAAACATAGGGGGTCTTTGCAAGGTCTTTTTAAACCCCTATGAGTTCTTCCTAGTGGAAACCAGGGCAAATTTGACATCTAGTCAATCCTATCACAATAAACTCGTCATTTTTTGGGGATTTTTTTTCTATTTCGGCATTTGACTAAAACATCCCAAACCCAAAAATGTGGATTCCAAGACATCTTAAAGATAAAAAACAAAAATGATTTCCCTCAATGCAAATGCAAAACAAAAATATCATTCATCCTTGTTGAACTTTCATTCTTATCATTCATCCTTGTTGAACATTCATTCTTACTTGAAATTGCACAAATAGAGTTGAAGATTGATTGGTGAAGATTCCCAAGTGGTTAGTTTGCTATTCCTATGCATGTGCAAGAGCCCCTTCATTGTCAAGGAGATGGAGAGGAAAGCTTTTGCAAAAGAGGTAAGTTTTTTTTTCAAGTTTTAGGTTTTTTTTTTTTTTTTTT